>JARSSU010003448.1:0-47628 GCA_029619165.1 Eurosta solidaginis | reverse complement strand
AGAAATCGCAAAAAAAAGCTAGATATATACTATATATATTACTATAGATTAATACACAAGTATATATATATATAGTATATCACGATCTACTATGATTCTTTTAGACACAGCAATAGTATACTATATATACGTAGAGCAATCGGGAAATTTGAAGCTTATAGCTGTTAAAATGGTAGAAATGCTGAAACGTTTCTTATCTGAACAATCGGCTGAATGAGCTGTCTATATATTCAACAGATCTCTATGATTTTTCAGACAACAATATATGCCATATACGTACGCATTCCCGTCCGGAAATTGAAGCTACTAGCTGTTAAAATGGGCTAACCCTCTCGCTAAACCATACACCTAAAATGCGAAAAAATATAATATACTATACTATATGGATATATACCCAATATATACACCATATATAGCTAGATAACACGACTCTTTATGATTTTTTCAGACAACAATATATGCTATATACGTAAGCATTCGTTGAAATTTGCAAGGCATCTAGCTCTTAAAATAGGGCAGTAATAATTACTAAAAGTTTCTTATCTCGAACAATCGCGATTGTAGAGATATACTATATATACGACCGATCTCATCAATTTTTCAGCAACAATACGTGCATATACGAATATATTGGGCGGCTGGTGCGGATCTTTGTAGCCGTTTCTTTTCTCTGACGTCGTTTGTTTGTGGGCTGAAGTTTGAGCTTCAATCTAGTTAAATGAGTACATGATATGACAAAACCCTACTTTTTCTGAAGATCGGTTGCTATGAGAAGATATATGCCATAGTGGATCCGATACCGGCCGGCTTCCGACAAAATACTAATCCAGGACACCCAATACACCCGCTCACTTAATGTTGTAGCAAGATATCTCAAAAATTGCAGGACTAGTTGCATACATAACGGACGGACAGACATAGCTAAATCAACTCCGCTCTTCAATGCATGAATTTAGTTTCGCGTATACTTAATGTAGCGGTCTAGTCTATGTTCTTTAAGGACGTTACAATTTTGCGGTGTCGTGACGAAATTAATATACATATCATTATTCATGAAGGTATAAAAATACATGTAATTTAATATATATACAAGCTTATAGCCCATATAGATACTTAGCTTTTTACTAGTACTTCGAGCTTGAAATACTAGACGAAAATTTACGTCTAATTCACCACAACAATTTTCACAGTGTACCAAAATATAATGCACAAATAACCCACTTCAGGTATGCTATCGTTTACTTAATTTTTTATATTTTCTTCAAATAATTTCGTCACAAAAAACTGATGAAAATAGCGCAGGAAAATATTTGCGTGCTCATTTACTACATGTATCTTCATAAACAAACTTTATTCCTTGTCTGAATTGTGCACAAATTTTACAAATTGGTTAGTTTGCGTTAGTGCTCACCTCTTAATGTTATTTGGGTGTGCCCGCAATTACATACGTTTACTAATGTATCGCCCGTATATATGGTGTACAATGCGCGAAATATTGAAATGTTGGTAGATTTTTGGCTAGAAGTGGTATAGAAAATGAACATGGCGGTCAAAATTGTACATCTACCAATAACAGTGGCTAAAGTCTCAGTGCACTCGTCTTGTACTCCTTTTAATTTTTCCGAACCTGAGGGTTGGCGTATGAGTGCGGTAGAGTAGAATGTACTATCACACATGTATACGGAAATGACGCGGATTTTCATGATTTACTGACTCCTGATCAGCCCAAATAAACAGATCCACAGTCCTGTCAGTCACATATCGTGTCTTTCACGATGCGAAATTATAGCCTTGAAGACACGCACACACAGCATGAATATTAACTGGAGGACGCGTGTTTAAGCTTCCCCGCCAGTTGCCGACAGCAGCGATCTATAGCAAATATTGCTCACAAGGTACTACATCAAGAAATGCAAGGAAAGGTTCTGGATGCAACGTAAAGGATTGTGCACACAAGAGACTTCTCCCAGGCCGCGATCATACATCAGATACTGATTATTCCGGTCAAAAAGCATGAGAAGCTCAACGACAACGGCCTATGACGTTGCCAACGTAGAGATGCTCGTACTCGATGAATGACGGTATACGTCTCAATACTTGGGCCGAGAATCAAAGAAGAAAGGGATGCATATGATCCATCAAGCAGGCGGAGCGAGCGCGTTCTACGATCTTGCGCAAATCCATAACTACGGAAAAACTCACAAAGACTTAAGAGCTCACGATGACCATACAGATACGGCACACTACCTCTTATGTCAGAGATACTTTATAAGTTATAAGTTACGTCCATACGTAGCAGCAGATGTAGTGAAGTGCGCGTTAGCAGCGAGGAAACGGTTCGAGCACGTTCTATAATCGCTATGCTGCTTTCGCCGAGCGTCAAGGCATCCAGCAGTAGGGAAGCAGAGGTGCCAGCTCTCAAGCAATTAAGCTGAATACTAGAAAAGTCCTTGAATATGGCTAGAGGACAAAGCTATTCCATAACGTGATTTAAGATCTTAGCCGTAATCCTACATTGGTTTTTCCGTTTGGTCGTCAAACAAGTTCTGATAAACATTCAGTCTATGTGAGGTGCTTTATAACCGCACCAGTTGAACCTAACTAAACTAAATATATGACGCACTTGTACAGTGGAACAGTAAATCAAAGCGTCTTTCAGCAAATGCATTTATCACTTGCATTGTGGCAAACAGTCTGTTTCGGAAATGGCATGAAACACTACAAAAAGTTTCTCAATTACGGTCAGTGTATGTAGTATGAGAGTACTTGTATTTTGAAAAAGATATAAGTAAGACAACTTGCCAAATTCTTTAAATTCTTTCAATATGCCAAGAAAAATTCCCAGAAGATTAATGGATTAAGTGGGCGCAAGTTAGGATAAGTACATGGCATGCGTACTGCTGCTATTGTCCAAAGCTTATGTCCTAGTCAGAGAGTAATCCTCATGCTCATGATTTTGTTGCAGAAATCACATTTGTAAATATGAAGAGCGATTCAAATTTAGCACGTCAAACTTATTCCGACTGCCCATTCATATAGAACATTTCGGGAAGCACTGTTAAAATTATACTCACTATACAAGAAAAATAGTGCTAAAATATTTTTCTCATATTCATTATTAAAATGCAGTTTTTTATCGACGTTGGAAAAAATTATTTCACTTGCAAAGTCTGAAAGCACTCGTTGCCAAAACATTGTCAAATCTTCCTCTTATGAGAAAAAAATTTACTAATTTTGCATGTCAGATGTCGCTGGTGATGCGCTATTTGTCGCTTCCCATGCAAACAAACAAAATCTATTCATTTATTAGTGCACGTTGCTGCATCAAAATCTTATATGTCAGGCCTATAAAATGCATTGCAATTGGTCCCCAAATGCTTTTGAACGAGGTTGCGGTTTTTTGGCAATGAACATAAATCAACAAAAGGAATCAGATAACATTAATTAAGTGTATTGGATATTTCATCGAGCCAAACCTCCGGGAATACACGAAAAAAAAACAAATAGATATCTACACGTTTTAGTAGCGCTTTATAAGTACTATCTATTGGTCGGTAGCGTGTACCAAAGGTAAAGCAAATTAAAAGTAAGCAATGTTCACTCATCCATTCGTCCATCGCTTGCCTGCCAACCCGTCCGAAGGCCCTTCGCAACGAGGCCGAGCTTCTCTCCCTATTTACGTTGTGCTCCTTTTCAATTTCCCCTACAAATTGGCGGGACGGGACCGACTCCGAACGGCATCTGCAAAGCAGAAGAATTTTTACTGAGAAGCTTTTCATGGCAAAAATACACTCGGGGTGTTTGCCAAATCACTCACGACCGATCTCCTCTCTTTTTTCAGACAACAATATGTGCTTTGTACGAAATAATTTAGTGAAATTTGAAGCTTCTAGCTGATAAATTGAGAAAGATATAACAAATAAAACTCTTTCCTGAAAAATCGGTTGTATGGGGGATATATGCTATAGTGATCCGATCCGGTTGATTCCGAAAAATGTCTAATTCGACACCAAAATAAACCCGCTGATAAAGTTTCATCAAAAATTGTTGGATTAGTTTGCGTTCAAACAGGCAGACGGACAGACGGACATGGCTAAATCAACTGAGGTCGTCATCCTCACCGGTACACTGATTGGTAGGTCTATCTCTTCTCTTTAGGACTTACAATTTTTAGATTCGTGACAAACTTAATAAACCATTTCCTTTTTATGAAAGGTATAAAAATGCGTGGGTGCAAAATACTCGTGAAGCTCATTGTGTTAACATATAAATGTAGGTCTGGAAAAAATTTTTTGAACTTAACTAGAGCTCACCCAGGCCTTGAAGTTAACTCACAACAGAGGTAACAAATAGTTTCGGCTTTTTTTACGAAGAGTTTGGTTTGCAATCGGCTTACTATCTATAACGAATTATTTAAGTCAACTTATCGGCTTGTTATTGCTGTGTCTTATTGGTTTCGTGTCATCAAAGCATTACACATTTGGCTTCGATTTTATATTAAAGTTTCATAGGTATTTGTTTCATAACAAACGGATGAGCCGTCGATAACAAATCGATAACATTCCGATAGAAAACTGGAACACTCATTTAAGAACAACAACTTTTCGATAGCAAATTTTGTTAGCGAAATCGATAAATTTTCCATAAGACGCCGGTAACACTCCGTTAACAAACCTTTAACAAAACAAATTGATATCATTTATATATATATCGGTAATCTTTTGGTAAGTAATCGATAATTTTTGATAACTTTTCGATACACTTCGAGAAGAAATTGGTAATAGTAGGATAAAAAGTCGATACACATTAATAATTTTTCAATGATAAATTCAAAACTTTTGATAAACGGATAACGAATAAAAATTCGACTTTAAATAATTTTATATCGTTTAGTTTAATTTCATTTTATTTCATTTCATTTTATTGTATATTATTTTATTTTAATTTATTTTATTTGCTTTAATTTAATTTTATTTTATTTTATATCATTTTATTAACTTTAATTTTGTTGAGTTTCACATAAACTATTTAATTTTTTTCTTTGCTTACACTTTTATAATTCATCTAAATCTAACCAAATAATGTGCAAATATATGTCAGCCAACAAAATCCTATGAAGAAACAGACTTCAAGATAAAGCTGAACACCCAATCACTTGCTTCGTTTTAGTAAACACTTTCTGGCTCTTATTTTTCCAAGAAAACAGCAGTGTATACATCTCTTCGCGCACATAAATGCAACTTAAATTAATGTGTAGGTGACGTATTTGCCTTGATTGGCTGTGTGATTTCGCTTTTGTCAGTTTACACCTTCTGCTTACATTCAGTATTCCCCCATACCGTGAGCAAAGATGTTCACACATCAAAAACCTACTGTGAGATGCAGTGTTAAATCAATTAACAGATAACTAGATCGTTATGTCAACTCAATAAGCTGAACTAGAACTCACATTAGTTTATTAGCAAAATTTATCATTTATAAAGTTCCTATTAACAAGTTATAAGTTGTTAAATTTAATTTAACTTAAATAAAAAATAAATGTAAGGCGCGATAACCTCCGAAGAGATCTAAGGCCGAGCTTCTCTTCCAATTTGCGTCGTGTTCCTCTTGATTTTTCCCTACAAATTGGCCGGACGGGACCTACATGTTTTATGCCGACTCCGAACGGCATCTGCAAGGCAGATGAGTTTTCACTGAGAGCTTTTCATGGCAGAAATACAGTCGGAGCGCTTGCCAGACACTGCCGAGGGGCGACCCCGCTTAGAAAAATTTTCTTCTAATTGAAAAATCTTATTTCTAAAATTTTGATGTTGCTTTGCCCGGGAGTTGAACCCAGGGCATACGGTGTGATAGGCGGAGCACGCTACCATCACATCACGGTGGCCGCCATTTTATTTAACTTATTGTGATAAAATCCGTTGGCTTTCCGCAAGTTCGCCTGACCTCACAAATTTAAAAGTTTAGCATCAAAAAAGCACATTTATTTGTAATGAAGTGATATCATATTAAGTAACGCACCAGCGATTTTTCGATAGGATTTGGGCTCAGGAAAAAAAGTCCCACTACGCATACCCAAAAAAAATAATTTTCGAGCCTGCGAATCCGAAACAGTCAAAAAACTTTTATCTCCAACGTTTTTACGTTTGTTTTGGTCGAAAAATTTACTTACTTTACGAACTTTTTTTCCTGAGCCCAAATCCTATCGAAAAATCGATGGCGCGATATCGGTTAACTTTGTCCATACAAATCGACCAAGGTTAATGTGTATGCATATTGCAGTAGACAAAAAAAGCATAATTTTTTTACCCACTTTCAGGACTTAAACAAATTTGGTTGTGAAAATTGCAGGCCTAATTTTTAATTTTAAGAGGAGCATCAGCGCGATTTTGCGTTTTCCATATATGTACATATGTTTATCATGGGAAAGTCTTTAATTTTTATACTCAGTTGAGCAGAGCCCACAGAGTATATTAACTTTGATTGGATAACGGTTGGTTGTACAGGTATAAAAGAACCGAGATAGATATAGACTTCCATATATCAAAATCATCAGGATCGAAAAAAATTTGATTGAGCCATGTCCGTCCGTCAGTCCGTCCGTCCGTTAACACGATAACTTGAGTAAATTTTGAGGTATCTTGATGAAATTTGGTATGTAGGTTCCTGAGCACTCATCTCAGATGGCTATTTAAAACGAACAATATCGGACTATAACCACGCCCACTTTTTCGATATCGAATATTTCGAAAAACCGAAAAAGTGCGATAATTCATTACCAAAGACGAATAAAGCGATGAAACTTGGTAGGTGAATTTAAGTTATGACGCAGAGTAGAAAATTAGTAAAATTTTGGACAATGGGCGTGGCACCGCCCACTTTTAAAAGAAGGTAATTTAAAAGTTTTGCAAGCTGTAATTTGGCATCGTTGAAGATATCATGATGAAATTTGGCAGGACGTTACTCCTATTACTATATGTATGCTTAAAAAAATTAGCAAAATCGGAGAACAACCACGCCCACTTTTAAAAAAAAATTTTTTAAGTCAAATTTTAACAAAAAATTTAATATCTTTACAGTATATAAGTAAATTATGTCAACATTCAACTCCAGTAATGATATGGTGCAACAAAATGCAAAAATAAAAGAAAATTTCAAAACGGGCGTGGCTCCTCCCTTTTTCATTTAATTTGTCTAGGACACTTTTAATGCCATAAGTCGAACAAAAATTCACCAATCCTTGTAAAATTTGGTATGTGCTTAGATCCTGGGACGATAACTTATTTCTGTGAAATAGGGCGAAATCGGTTAAAGCCACGCCCAGTTTTTATACACAGTCGACCGTCTGTCCTTCCGCTCGGCCGTTAACACGATAACTTGATCAAAAATCGATATATCTTTACTAAACTCAGTTCACGTAGTTATCTGAACTCACTATGTATTGAAAAAAATGCCATAATTCTATACCAAATACGAAAAAAGGGATGAAACATGGTATTTGGATTAGTTTATTGACGCAAAATATAACTTTAGAAAAAAAACTTTGTAAAATGGGTGTGATACCTACCATATTAAGTAGAATGAAATGAAAAAGTTCTGCAGGGCGAAATAAAAAACCCTTGGAATCTTGGCAGGAATACTGTTCGTGGTATTATATATATAAATAAATTAGCGGTATCCAACAGATGATGTTCTGGGTCACCCCGGTCCACATTTTAGTCGATATCGGGAAAACGCCTTCACGTACACAACTACCACCACTCCCTTTTAAAAGCCTCGTTAATACCTTTAATTTGATATCCCATATCGTACAAACACATTCTAGAGTCACCCCTGGTCCACCTTTATGGCGATATCTCCAAAAGGCGTCCACCTATAGTACTAAGCCCCAAGCCCTTCTAAAATACTCATTAACACCTTTCATTTGATACGCATATCGTACAAACATATTCTAGAGTCACCCCTGGTCCACCTTTATGGCTATGTCTCGAGAAGGCGTCCACCTATAGAACTAAGGCCCACTCCCTTTTAAAATACTCATTAATACCTTTCTTTTGATACCCATATTGTACAAACGCATTCTAGAGTCACCCCTGGTCCACCTTTATGCCGATATCTCGAAAAGGCGACCACCTATACAACTAAGGCCCACTCCCTTTTAAAATTCTCATTAACCCCTTTCATTTGATACCCATATCGTACAAACTAATTCTAGAGTCACCCCTGGTCCACCTTTATGGCGATATCTCGAAACGGCGTCCACCTATGGAGCTAAGGATCACTCCCTTTTAAAATACTCATTAACACCTTTCATTTGATACCCATATCGTACAAACAAATTCTAGAGTCACCCCTGGTCCACCTTTATGCCGATATCTCGACAAGGCGACCACCTATACAACTACCACCTCTCCCTTTTAAAACCCTCATTAATACCTTTAATTTGATACCCATATCGTACAAACACATTCTAGAGTCACCCCTGGTCCACCTTTATGGCGATATCTCGAAAAGGCGTCTACCTATAGAACTAAAGCACACTCCCTTTTAAAATACTCATTAAACACCTTTCGTTTGATACCCATATTGTACAAACGCATTCTAGAGTCACCCCTGGTCCACCTTTATGCCAATATCTCGAAAAGGCGACCACCTATACAACCACCACCATTCCCTTTTAAAACCCTCATTAATACTGTTACGAATATTAGCAAAACTAAGGGGTGCTGCCATCTCTAAGCCGATGCTAAGGAGCGCCTTGCATGCACATCCATAGATCAATCATTATGTATCTACATAAACGAATAAAACATTATGTCTACACATATGTACGTACACGCAGCAGAGAAGAGATGCTCCCAAAAGTATGCAATTGTAATTGTTGAATTTCGCTCACAAATACACGCATATGAGAAGCTATATACGTGCTTCTGTAGTTATAATTATATGACGGCAACTAAGCAAATTTGGAAGCACCTAGAAGATGCCACGAGAAATTACGGAGTATAAAAGCACCAGCGGCAGAGGCGCTATATTAAGACGATATCTAGCGAGCAATAGCAGTATTATTTTGAAAGTCAGTTTCATTTAAGCTATCAGTTTGGTCATTAAGCCAGCTAGTTGCAAAGTATAAGTGTTATTGTGAAGTACTTTAATAAAGGCCATTTTCCATTATTCAATATTGGAGTTATTTATTCAACAGTTTAGTGATACGAACTTAGCAAAAAGGCAAATAAGAGGATTTGCAAGCAAATTCGTTACAATACCTTTAATTTGATACCCATATCGTACAAACACATTCTAGAGTCACCCCTGGTCCACCGTTATGGCGATATCTCGAAAAGGCGTCCACCTATAGAACTAAGCCCCACGCCCTTTTGAAATACTCATTAACACCTTTCGTTTGATACCCATATTGTACAAACGCATTCTAGAGTCACTCCTGGTCCACCTTTATAGCGATATCTCGAAAACGGCGTCCACCTATAGAACTAAGGCCCACTCCCTTTTAAAATGTTCATTAACTCCTTTCATTTGATACCCATATCGTACAAACAAATTCTAGGGTCACCCCTGGTCCACCTTTATGGCGATATCTCGAAACGGCGTCCACCTATGGAAATAAGGATCACTCCCTTTTAAAATACTCATTAACCCCTTTCATTTGATACCCATATCGTACAAGCAAATTCTAGAGTCAACCCTGATCCACCTTTATGGCGATATCCCTAAATGGCGTCCACCTATATAACTATGGCCCACTCCCTCTTAAAATACTCCATAATACCTTTCATTTGATACACATGTCATACAAACACATTCCAGGCTTACCCTCGGTTCATTTTCCTACATGGTTATTTTCCCTTATGTTGCCACCATAGCTCTCAACTGAGTATGTAATGTTCGGTTACACCCGAAGTTAGCCTTCCTTACTTGTTATGTATAATGTTATAAGCTTTAACATTCTCTTAGGAAATTGGACAAACGGCATAAAAGAGGTGATAATCCACAATTAGTATACCCGTACTACCAAATGTGTTTCAAATGCTATGAATATTATGTACATATCGTTATTGGAAATTGAACGCTGAAAACTTATATTTTGACTCATATTAACGCAAGTACTTATCGACGTGCTATACGAAAACCGACACTACAATTTAAGTGACTAACGAAAACTAACAATTTCATTTTGTGCCTGACGGAAACTTACACTTTCGTCTTTTGGATTACGAAAAGTAATACCCAAACTGATATTCCTATTTTTTACAAAGTGTTCGATAATAATATAGGTTCCTTATATTATTCAGTGATTGAAAATGCTTTATTATTTTGGAGGTTTTGTTTTTGATAGAATATATTACAAAACCCATCTTGAATTTCGAGTCAATATTTCGGACTCTCCGAAATTACTCTCCTAAGGACTTAGGTTTGTTATTGTATAAAAGTGCTATCTTGAATCTATTGCGCAACGATTCCCTTAGTAAAACACTTTTCTTGGTAATTTGCTTACATATGTGCTATAAAGGTTACGTAAGTAAAAGTTTTAAAGTGAGAGGAAAGAAGGCATATGTACTTAAAGTCAAAGCTCCTTGAAGAGAGACGGAGTGTTTTTTTTTAATACATGCCACTTTATCAAATATATTGTAACGAATTTAGTTCAATTCCGCTTATTCCAAATCTTCTGCTAACGTTCCAATCATTAAACTGTTGAATAAATAACTCCAATATTGAATAATGCAAAAATGGTCTTCATTAGACTACTTGAAAATAACACCTATACTTCGCAACTGATAGCTTGCTTAAATCAAACTGACTAGTCGTGCCTCAACTGTTGCTGCTTTTATACTGTTTGATTTCCTCGTTGGCATATTTCTAGGCGGTTCTATTTCTAGAATTTACTAGTTAGCTACCAGCTATAAAATTACCAGCTATAACTACGTTTATAGCTTCTCATATGCGCGTGTATATGTGAGGGATACTTGCACAAATAATTGCCTACTTTTGGGAGTATCTCAGATATATGCAAGTGTTTGTGCGTTGCTCTCCGCTGCTTGTACGGACATATGTGTAGACATAATGGCTGACTTGTTGATGTGCATACAAATCACTGCTTAGTATTGTCTTAGAGTTAATAGTATCCCTTAGTATTGCTAATATTCGTCACACTGCCCTCCACCTAAGTCCGATCGTCCCGATCAGACAAATTTCCCGATCTAAGCGCCGCCAGCCTTTCCAGATGAACCACTATCATTTTGGTTCATGGTTACCAATGGTATTTATGCGGTAAGCTACATCGTTGATCCGTTTTACAACTTAGTATGGGCCTTCCCAGCTGCACCGAAATTTGGATGGAACACCTTTCCGCCAGTGAGGGTTGTATAACAGTACCAAATGTCCCTCCAAGCAACCTTCCGAATTATTGTTTTCATCGTACCTGCGTTTCATCTTACTACTCATTATCCTGGATCGTTCCCTCGCACTCTGTTGTTTGGCCAATGAACTACTTTGTAGAACTTGCTCTTGACGGATTGGCTTCACATAATTATAGTCGTTCCGAAGTTTCCCATCAGTAGTGCGTCCTGGCTTGAAACCACCCTTGCATTCTTTCTTGGAAATTCTTTCGTTCGTTTTAGTGCGTCCATTTGGGGTTTTCAATGCCAGTGTTTCTCTCGCAGGTATTTTCGGTTTTGATTTATTTGGCCCATTCGTTCCATCAACCTTTGCCCATCCACTTTCCTTGACTTTTGTTGTCTTTGTCGAATCTCCTCCACCAGCACTCGCTTACTGCTGAACCTTTTCTCCAAACTGAAGTTAAGTGGCACATCTTTGTTTTTATAGCGCATAATCTTTCTCCGCATATCGATCCTGAAATCATGGTCAACTAAGAACTCCACTCCCAATATCACTTCATCAACGATCTCCGCCATAACGAATTTGTGTAAAACCATGACCTTACTAATTAAGACTTCACAGATCACTTCTCCCAGGACTTGGTTATACTCGCCAGTGGCCGTACGCAACCTTGCTCCAGGTAATGGCTTTTCTCTCCTGTTGACCAAATCAGATCGAATCAAGGAATGAGATGTGCCCGTATCTACAGTCAGTACACGTTCTTTGCCATCTACATTCCCTCTGACGGTAAGAATGCTTGATTTCCTTCCAATTTGCGACACAGATATCACAGGACATTCAGTAGCTGGAGATAGCTCTCGATCTCTACATCTTACCTGCTCTTGCTCATCCCCTCCAGCTTTGTTATTAAGACCACCCATGTTGTTGCAACCACTAGGATCAAGATCGCAATGACATGCAATGTGACCGGGCTTCCCGCATGTGAAGCATTTGATAACTCTTTTACTCCAGTCTGTCCTTTCTACCTCCACACGGCGTGCTTTGAACGCTGGCTTACACATAAGCGATGCTGTTTCCTGAATCAGAGCATGTGATACCGTTTCTGAATGTAGGTTTTGGGTTTGCGTATGTCGTTCGCTTCGTTTCGATATCTCGTATTCCATTAATAAAGCTCTGGATTTTTACCCTCTCGGTGTACTCCACGGGTGCGTCCGCATTTGCCAAATGAGCCAACCTTTCATCATCCGAAGCAAACTCTTGCAAAGTCTCATTAGCTTTTTGGTTACGATGTTGCAACTCAATTTGGTATATCTATTTTCTATGCTCGCTTCCATAACGTCTCTCGACAGCGGCCATCAATGCTTCATAGTTGTTCCGTTCGTACTCTGGAATCGTCTGTAAGATTTCAGCTGCAGGCCCTTCCAGTTGTTCACTGCTGCGGTCTTCTCAAACTGCAGCTTAAAGATCTGGAAAGGAACAGAACCGTCAAAAGATGGAGTTTTTACCTTCGTATTACTCGCTGAAGCAGGCGGGCGATTGAGTTGCAATTCCTGTATACGACCTCTCAAAACATCCACCTCTGCCTCGAATTTTTCTTCAAACTGCATTATTTTTTCGTCCATGTGCGCCTCGAGAGTAGTCCATGTTTAAATTTGGGGTTTTTCGCAAAGTTCTCGCCCTTGGGACTCCACAGAGTACTCTGAAGAAGTATTCAGAAATTAAGAAAAATTTCGACCTGAAGTAAATGATTCTGGTCCAGGACATCTAAATGTAAATTGAACCAACTTTTTTTATAAGTATGGCGTTCACTTAAGTGTATTCGTATACTCTTAAAACATTTCTAATGTTTTCCTTAAATTACCCTTAAGGAATATATCGGTACCCCAAACTTATTCACATTCATATAAAAATTTAAACTCAAAAAATGTAAAAATTTTATGAAACTAGTCCGTTTCGCTATGAAACGTCAGAATAGCTAAATTCTGTTTTTCACTTTTCATAATTATTATTACATAATATTTGACATTTAAGAAAGTGCAGTTAATTCCCTTACATATCTAAATTTGGTTTGGTGAATTTGTTCTGACAATTTTTCCTTTCAGAAAAATATCAAAATACTTGTATGTCTTATGAATTGGGCCCCTGGAAGCAGGCAGAACAGAAGGCTCTAAAGAAACAAAGAATGAAACGCCACTCTGAAGTAATGTGCGGTTCCATAGTGGACCACGATTGCAAAGGTGGTAGTTTTAGGCCATAGACAAACTGTTATTGCGAAGGCAGTAATTATTGGCATCTCAACCTACAAAACACAGCAAAAAAGAAGTAAGGAAGTCTCAGTTCGGGTGAAACCGAACATTACATACCCGGCTGTACCCTTGTTGTTTGTTTTGTGTGCTTAATAATGTTACAAGGCTGCGCAATAATACATATAAATATGCTTCCATTCTGAAATACTTTTCTTCCAGTTAAGGCTGCCAAAACATAGAAAATTGCTTAGTCATAAAAGGACGGTGCCACACCAATTTTTTAAAATTTGAATTGTTTCTTATTTATTGTTATGAATCCAATTGGGAAATGAAATACCATTGAGATAAAGCTCTTTTTGCAAAGATATAACTATTTTATTGTCCACGACCCTTTTTAAAATCTTTTATATAAAAGTGGGCGTGGTCTTAACCGATTTCCTTAATTTTTCTTCAAAGCATTCCTTATAGTAAAGGCAACCTTTCTGCGGAATTTTGTTACGATAGGTTTGACGATTTTGATTTATGATTAATAATATTTGTGTAATTTATTTTATCACAAGTGGGCTGTTTAAAAATTTTTTCAAATGTTTATCAAGGGTCTCAATATCAGTCCACACATCAAATTTCGACATTCTAGATGTATTATTTTCTAATAATCAGGTTGTTTGTGTTTCCTAAATGTTATATTTATAAAAAGTGGGCGGATTATCATCCGACGGACGGACGGACAAGGTTCAATAAAATTTTTTTTCGATACTGATGATATATGGAAGTCTATAACTATCTCGATCCTTTATTCCTGTACAACCAACCGTTATCTAATCAACGTTATAACACCCTGTGTACAAGTACATCTGGGTATAAAAACCAATGAGATATTACGTATAACCATCGTATATGATTTCTGCTTTTCTAATAACGGCCACGGCAAATGTTTAAAGACTCTGATTTGAGGCATGTACGTAAGTAGAATATTGCTGCCCAGCTGATTGATGTCCTTGTGAATACAAAGTCTTATATAACGGCTTTGAAGGTAACTCGATAGATGGAGTAGGGCAGGATAATAACAGGACCTATTGATGTATACAACCGTGAATAGGCGTAAAGATGTGCCTATGGACTAACAGAATAAGTGACTAATATGAAAGAGGGCTTTATTTCTTATAAACTAGAAAAATTGTATCCAAAAGCGGGAACATTTATAGATCTTATTAGTGCAGCTTCAGAGCAAGTAAATCCGCAATTGAACAGATTTTGAAGATAACCTTAATATTTAAGCTAAGTATGTAAGTATGAGAGCCCACAGCTGTGCATACATGCTTGTCAAATTTGGAGATTTTCAACATATATATTTCCTTTGTTTTAGTAGATGCTAATCAAAAAAAACATTGGAAAGTCAAAACTTGCTCCAACTGATTTACGAATAAATCGCATTAGTTTAAGCATTCAATTAGCATCATATATGTGAATTCAGTAGATCTATATCTAGTAAGTCTTCTCTATTATTTAGATTTCTAATTAATCCATTTTCAGGGTTGCCTGCATTTTATTTCGCTTATTTACACACGCTCATAAATTTATACACGCGTACAAGTATCCATATATAGTTTGTTGGAAACCACCTAAATTCAAGTTCGCAAAGATTTCGGAATTGACCTTCTCAAAGTCCAACTAGTTCTTATTATTATTTATTTATTATTATTTATTATTTATTTAATATAGTAATCTTTGAAATACAATGTTTCTTACAGACTACATAACGAATTAGATAAATTTACATTACAGAATAGATGCGAGCGCACAAAGCTTGTAAATAAAAGTTTCAAGGTATATTGGTCTGAGAAATTAGTGCTGTTACGACGTACAAACCCCAGAACTGGGTATGCTTTCGCGATAATAAAATTAATGTGACTGTTGAAAGAGAGTTTTGTGTCAAATATAACTCCTAAGTCTTTAACTTCATTAACATTTATCAGAGTAACATTTGAAATGCTGTAAGACGTACTACGTACATTCAAAATTTTCGCAAAGGTCACTTCTTGATATTTAAAGAAAAATGTGATTTACTACACCATAGATAAAGAGCATTAACATCCTGCTGTAGCCTGCTTCTTCGAGAGAATCTTTGAATTCAGCAAATAACTTAGATCGTCTGCATAAAGCAAACACTTGGCGAATGAAAAACAACTTCCAATGTCATTAATAAATAAGACAAATAGTAGAGGTCCAAGAACGCTTCCTTGCGGTACGCCTGAAGTGGCCACGAAAGATTCGGAACACATGCCGTCAATAGTAACAACACAGCGTCTATTCGATAAATAGGATTTGATCCATTCCAAGAAGTAGGAATGAAACCTAAACAAGCCAGTTTTTTAACTAGAATTTTATGCGAGACTTTATCGAAAGCTTTTGAAAAGTCTGTGTATATACAATCTATTTGATGACCATCAGAAAACGCTGTTATGCAGTAGTCACTAAGAGCCGCCTAAGTACGAAACTGTAGACCTTCCGGGAAAAAGCCATGTTGGTTATTGCATATAATGGACTTTGTAGCAAAATAAAGCTTCTCTTTTACTACACACTCAAAAAGTTTAGATATAGTTGAAAGTTTTGATATGAGCCGATAGTTTCTAACATCATTTTTCTTACCACTTTTTTAGAATGGGAGTTATGTAAGTGACTTTCCAGTCATCTATGAAGCTACAAGATGCCAGCAACTTGTTAAACAAACTTTTCAAAGGTTCAACAAAAGCTGGACAACTTTAAAGAGGACCGCAGACAGACCATCGACATCAGTTTCCGAAGAGGGCTTTAGCAACGATAGCCCGTTTGGAGATATCTTCAGAAGAAAGTGTGAGGGAACCGAAGTTGAGGCACGTATTTTCGTCAGAAGAAAAGCTTGGTAAAGCATCGGTATCATCCGATACGAACTTGGACATGAAAAAATCAGCGAAGAGGTCAACCACATCTTTAGGAACCTCCGCGAAATTATCATCTAAGAAACCGATTTAGGGATGTTTGAACACAATCTTTTGGGATTTGATATAAGTCCAAAAGAATTTAAGATTATATCTAATGCTGGACTCAGCAGATCGAGTGTAATTTTTTCGAAGATGTTTATCTACCCTTGTGAATTCTTTTGAGTACCGCTGATACATGACAAAAAAATTCTGGCATTTAGATTTCAGAAATTTTTTATAATATTTATTTCTAAGATTTTTTAGCTTTTTTAAACCTTTTTTAAAAAACTTATTTATGCAGATTTAAATTTGTATTTCTTTTTTATTGTGACAAATGAAATCGAGTTTAGCTAAACAAGTATTCATATGCAAATTTCTGAACTATGGGCATTTTTTAATTCTTTATTAAACATATTTCTGCGATCAATTTAGTTATATTTATCCGTTTTTTGTGACCATATATAATTTTGTGCATAATTTGATGAGATAAAATAAATTTGTATTTGCCTTATTATTTATTAACAACTAGCGTACCCTACATACGATGTTCTGCCCAAATATTTGTTCGCCTACATCCCATCCTTGCCCACTTTTTTACTATCCTGATATTATCTTGAAATAATCCGAAATAATAAATGAAAGTCTCGGAAAGCTCCGTAATCTTTTCAAAAACAACCCCAAAATGATCCAGAGATAATAACAACAAGAGCATTTTGTACAATAGTACCGACATTATCCCGAAAATAAAAATAATTATGATAATATGCACAGCGAAATGACCAAAAGCATTCTCCCCCAGCGGGTTAGGGAGTCAGAATATACCCGCGGTAGGTATGTCTGTCGTAAGAGGCGACTGAAATACTCAGATTCAAGGGGTTGTGTAGCGCAACCCTTTCAGGTTGCCAATGCAATATATAGCTTCTCCAAAACCAATTGTAAACCTCACCTATCCGTGGCGAATCCTGTTCCATTAACAGCCGAGGCTCTGCCGACCCCGAACTCATTATGGATGTAGGGGGTGGGAGGGCGGGTTGGCCAAGAAGTTCGCATGTGGTCATAAGAAATCGTTCCCGAGATAGTCGGGCGTAGTACCGAAACATACCGGATCTGAATCCGGCAAAGGACCAGCAACATCGACAACAGGCCTTCGGGAGTGTCCTTATCGCTACAACGACAACAACCAAAATCACTCCATTGATTTGACTCCTCAGCGTTTTTAGTTTCCGAGATATGATTTTTTGAACGAAAGTCACTAATACGCTTTCTTAAGCCAATACGTTCAGATAAAGGGGCAAGTCGAAGTACATGAACAGCATTTCTACAACGAGTATTTTATGAACCTTCCGATAAAGGTTTTTCTCTGGGGTCACACTCACCATAAAAATACCACATAAGGGACTAAATTGTAGAGAGAGTTATAGGGAAAACAAAAAAAATTGATAGATGAGAAGACGTAACATAATCGTTTGACATGGTCAACCACGGCACGCTACTGCAAGACATGAAGCGTCTCCTCTTCTCCCAAGTCTCAGCAGGTGAGCCACAAATTATCTGTCTGCCCGGCAAGCATCGGTGAAATTCAAGAACGTAATATCGAAACTAAGAAGAATTAAACAAGAGGAGAGGAGGTTGGTGTCCTATACGCACTTTTGTTTAACTTCTACGTATGAAAGCTACCTTCACACCGGAAGGAGTCACTATCGTTTCCTACGTCGATGACTGCACAATAATGGCCACAGGCTCAGGCCCACAGATCGATGAGCTTTGTAACAAAATAAAAAGCTATCTCCCTGATCTCTTCAGTTTCTTCGCCTCGCCCGCCTTGGTTGTGACGTTCGATCAGGATCTACATTTTCGAGAGCAGGCAACCGAAATTATACTGAAAAATCCATAATAAAATCCTCATATCTCTTGCCGGCACCACTTGGATAAGATAAGAGAAACTCATTACCACTAACAAAGCAATTGGCCGGAGAGAAATTAATGCTAACCAAACAGTTTCTGTTGAACACCCAGAAACTGCACATCCCAACAGATATCTTATTAATGAGGCTATACCGTCTAGGGCTTAAGGTGTCATATCCGTAAGCATTATGAGGAAATACGGCACCTCAGAACACATCCGTATGAAGCAAAAAAGCACAAGCAGGTCGTCGGTGATATCCACAAACAGGCGTCGGGCCTCTATGCGAGGAATTGCCCGCAATCCGGTACTCAAAGAAAAAATACCCAGAACTAGCAGAGGAGGAACGCACCTCCCTAGGGAAACCAGCGTCACTCTAGCTCAACTTCGATCTGAATACTGTAAGAGGTTTAACTCTTAACTATACAGAATCAGCCTCGACATACAAAAACGTATGTCCTGCTTGCATTGTGTTCCCACATGAAACCAAACATCTCTTCAATTGTAATGTGGAACCAACGCCTCTAACACCCCTCTAATTATGGTCCCCCCTCTTGAACAGCAAGTTTCCTTAGACTTCCGTTAGAGGACATTGATGACAATTTGTGGTCGGTCGCACTTATTGGATGGGGGCGATGCACTGCTACAACAACAATAACATAGAGAAGAAGATATTAGTAGTGAGAAGGATATATGAAATAGTGTATAGTGTAGAACAACTTACGTAAGAAGCGGAGGAAGCCTTAAAGAGTCGGAAGAAGAAGGATAGAATGGATTTCTTGGAACTACCTTTTTCTTTCTCAGGTAACCACATTTCGAACAGAACAATGTTTGCAGGATATATATCTGGGTTCTTAAGCAATAATCGCACTAAGTCCATGAATAAGGATAGGATTTAGGCGATTATTGCTTGTGACCACAGACGTATTCTTATAGAATAGTTTACTTGTGATTTGGACATTAAGTTATTAATTGGATATTTAATTAATTATTTATTTATGCACTCATAATCCAAAAATGTATATCAATTATTTAATTTATAATAAAAAGATAATAAAAAAATGTTCAGGACTACCTTTATATAAATGAACGAAAATAGAAGGCAATTTTTCCTTTAATCTGACTAAAAGACTTTAACATAGCTCTTGTAAAAGAATTTTGTAATTTAAAACTATAAAGGTGGAGCGCAATCTTCAATTTAAGGCAAACCATGTACTTGCGATTAACTAATTTATTATTTAAAATTTAAACACGCGCTCTACCTTCACAATTTTAAATCCCTAAATTCTTTACAAGAGCTACTGTTAAGTGTTTTAGTCAATTCAACAAGACTATGTCTGTATTAAAGGAAAATTGCCGCTCTATTTTTCATTCATTTATATAAAGGAAAATAAAAGAATTCCACCTCATATCATAACAAGAGAATTCCACCTCGTTTGTCAGCTACTTAATTTGCACAGCTGAAAATCGTGGTGAAATTTGCATAGGCCTCAAAGTCTAAAACAATCGTGGTGAAAGTCGCGTACGCTTAAAAGTATGCAAGAACGTACATTGAGTTGGCCTTCAACGATGTGGAATTCTACAACGCCTGTAACACTCAGGAGGCTAGCCATGAAGATATGGCCTAACTTGTGCGTTGCGTAGCTCAATTTTTTGATCAAACATTGCACTGACACCGATTTTAAACTATATTTCAGGTTTCAAGTCTCTAGATATCCAGGAAGTTAGTTAAAAATGGATTGAAAGTTCCCAAATCAAAAAAAATTTCTTAATATCTCGATCCATACGCCCCCCTAGCGAAATTTGTTTGATCATATATTGCATAGTCACCGGTTCTGACTCACGACCCAAAATTCAAGCATCTAGCTCACCGGGAAGTTACTTAAAAATCGATCGCAAGATTCCCTGCATTTTTTCAGCGATTTCAGTTTGCCACCATGGCGCCATCTTGTTTTCCGCGAGTTGTAGTGTCATCGACTGCGCAAACTATGTGTTAAGTTTCAAGTCTCTGGATCACTGAGAAGGTAGTTAAAAGTCGATCGCAAATTTCCGGTTTCAAATTAATTTTCTGTATATCTCGACCCGTGCGCCACCTAGCGGATTTTTTCACTTGCTTTGTAATGTCCCCCAGATCTGAACTATGTTCTAAGTATCAAGTGTCTAGCTCATCGGGAAGTTGCGAAAAAGACTTTCCCGTGGGTCAAAAATTCGAATGGAAATGAGGGCACAAACATGAAGGGACTTAATATAAAGCTAGTAAAAATCATACATTAGAAATATAATGCTAGATTTTAATTAATTTACTAATTATTTTAATAAATTTTATTAATAAAAATATATACAAATTTAAAAAAATAGATCATTACGTGTAATAAATTCAATATTAGAAGAAAAAACGCGATTAAACCTTTAGCCCGCAGTAGACATCAGCAACTTTACACCCAGCTTACTATTTTTATCGTATAACGTGGCTTGTAACCATCCTTATCCGCCGTATACATAGTCACCGTGTCCGTATCGACTTTTCATCGTACTGTAACGAATTTAGTGTAATTCTGCTTATTTGCAACCTTCTGCTACGTTCGAATCACTAAACTGTTGAATAAATAATTCCAATATTCAATAATGCAAAATGACCTTTATTAAAGTACTGACAATAACACTTCTACTTCTCGACAGATAGCGTGCTTAAATCAAATTGATTCTATAATTGCTCAGATTGCGCTCTTTTATACTCTTCAATCTACTCGTTCTATACTTCTAGGCGTTTCTAGAATTTACTTAGTTAGCCAGCTATAAAATTATAACTAAAGATGCACGTGTATAGCTTCTCATATGCGCGTGTATATGTGAGTGATACTTGCACAATTAATTGCGTACTTTTGGGAGTATCTCAGAAATGTGCATGTGGTTTGTGCGTTGCTCTCCGCTGCTTGTATGGACATATGTGTAGACATAATGATTAATTTGGTTATGTGCATACAAGTCACTGACTCAGTATCGGCTTAGAGATGATAGTATCCCTTAGTGGTGCTAGTATTCGTCACAGTACACTGAGTACATGCCCATTATGACTAACTGTTCATATGGGGTGTCTGGATTCATAATAACACCAATTTCTTCACGTTTGCTACCATTTGGTTCCTCCAAGCTATGAAAATAATATTATTTTAATATTTTAGATGCATTTACACACACATTAGCTTTTATGTACTTACTTAAAAACGTTAGCCATCTTTTGTGGGCGCTTCGCTTTAATTTCCGATATTAGTGTGGGATAAATATAATCCAAAAGACCGCCATTAACGGATATAGTTAAGGTGGTAATTACACAGACAGAAGCTGAAAAAGAATATATGTACTTGATGATAAAGTATTTCATAGGTCTAACAAAATTAGAAAAGTTCGTTATACAACTTAAACAGTTGGTTTTTCTAATTTGATCTATTGATGTGTAAACAACTCTCCTCAGGGTATGGGGGAATCCAGAATATAAGCGTAAGGTATGGGTATGCGTAGTATTTGGAGGTCGTACGCTATGTGGGCGAATAGAGAATGTAAATATATGCCTACTGTATGTGATTGGTATACTGTATAGGGTATACCGAATGTAAGCGTAAGTGTTGTCATTACACGTAGGGTAAATGTGAGCGAAATCAGACACAAAGTTAGTTAATGCAAGCTAATGAAGGCAGAAAAATAAATCGGTGGACGTTATCTGTGTGTCTGTCGAAGACGTAGAAACGAGTTTTTGGTTTGATAACAAGGTGTTGTTCTTATCTTATAAAGGAAAGTTGTCCAGCATTTATCGAAAAATTATCGATATGTTATAAAAAAGTTATCGATCTGTTATCGGAGTATTACACCTTGGTATTGGCGTGTTATGTATTTGCTATCGATTATTTTGGAATGTGCATAGATTTTTATCGAAAATTTATCGAATAATATCGAAAAATCATCGATTATTTATAGCAAGTTATCGATGTGTTTTAAAAAATTTATCGATGTGTTATCGAAAAATTTTCACTTTACTATCGAAAACTGATGGATTACGAATTGAAATATTATCGAAATACTATCAAACTGTATCGATTTTAAGCAAAAACTTATTGATTTTTCGAATAGATACCGATTTCTTATCAAAACGTTATCGATTTGTTTGAAAAAGTTATGTATTTTTTTTTGCAGTTTTACCATTTTGTTATTTAACTTCGCAACACATGGCTTTTGGCGTGAAAGTACATTTTTCTCCTATTTGTATTGTTACTACTGTGCCCACTAAAACATGTAGACAAGCTCAAGAAATACTCAGCGTCATTAGAATTTGACAACATTTCCCGCTTTTATTGACAGGCTATCTTTATTTTAATCTTCTTTCTAAGTTTACTGTCCCTTTTCTCAGTTAATTTAAAACATTACCAATATAAACTTTACAGAACCAATTAGCAAAATACTCCAAACTGAATAAGTTGCTCATACGCCATGTCACCTAGCAATGTCGGTGATTTAATTTGAGTAACTTCCCTGCAAAAGATGAGATTAGTCTAGAATGAATCCGGTGTGAGTCGAAAAGGAGTATGCGACTAATACCAGTTATGATCTCTTTGTATGCCTTGAACTGTTTTGCTTTGTTTGAGCATGTTCTATGATGACTCTATTTGTATACATTTATACCCGAATGGAAACGATAGGACCAATCACCTTTGTACCCATCAAAAAGTGTTAGTTTTCGTATGGTACGAGATTTTTCACATTTTAAATGACATATTAAAACTTGCAAAATATTGTTAAATACATCTAAGTTAAAAAATTATTAAGTCGCCAACTCATATGGTAGAGGTCATTTAGGTTCGGTTTTGGGCTCCGCATTTTTCTTAAATAATTCGAAACTTTTATTTATTTTTTTATTTTACACACTTCGTTGCCGTTTTTTTATGTTTCTTAAAATAGGCTACATAGATTTCAAACTGACTAATCCCAACTGTATACAAAATGAACTAAAGGGGATCAATTATGCCCCAATATAGACAAAAGAGATCAATCGGAGCTTACTCTCTCCAGGGATTAATCACAACATTTTTTTCAGGGTTGTTTACAGTTGAATAATCTATTTCCGCATACATATTGGGAAGCACCTTAATTATGGCAGATGAATCCAGTTTGTCGAAAATCTAGGCTAAAATTAGTCTGAAATCGTAGCTCGAGCATATGTCGATACTGGCTTCTAAAGTGTGTTTGTTTACAGTTTCGACACATACTATAGCGGGGATGGCCAATATGAAATTTCTTTAGCCTTCTGGTGGCCATTAATCTGCTTAGCTGATATATCTCTGGCGGCTGCCATGGTGTAATTTTGGTAATTTTATCCCTAGCTATCAACTATGTATGCTAATTATGAAATACCATCAAAACTCCAAAAATACCAGTTTAAAGGGATTCACTCAAATTTTTTTTCTTTAACTTCAGCAAGTTTCAAGACAAACATTAATTAGTTTCAAATTGTCGTCTTTATGTTACCCTCGCCTATAGCTGACTTTACTTCGAAATCAAAACAATCAAAGAAAAAGTTGTATTCGATTTCCTTAAGCACATTTTTTTCTGATTTTACCATATGCATGATTAGTAATAACAAATTCTCTGAAATAGTTTGACTAATGATAGTTACTAAGTTCTGGACAGGTTAATGAACTTAAAAAAAAACAAGTAAGGAAGTCTAAGTTTGGGTGAAACCGAACATTACATACCCAGCTATACACTTGAAATGCTGTTGTTGTTTGTTTTGTATGCTTAATAGTGTTACAAGGCTGCGCAATAATACATATACATATGGTTCTATTCTGAATAAATTTTTCTTCGGTTATGGTTCCCGAAACATAGAAAATTGCTTAGTCATAAAAGAGGCGAAGCACGCCCATTTTTTTAAATTTGAAGTTTTTCCTATTTATTGTTATAAGTCCACGGTGGAAATTAAATACCATTATATAAAGCTCTTTTTTTGCACGATCCTTTTAAAAATCTTTTATATAAAAGTGGGCGTGGTCCTTAACCGATTTCGTTAATTTTTCTTCAAAGCGTTCCTTATAGTAAAGGCAACCTCTCTGCCGAATTTTGCTACGATAGGTTTAACGATTTTTGATTTATGATTAATAATATTTGTAAAATTAGTTTTATCAGAGGTGGGCGGTGCCCTTTGTGTTTTCTAAAACGTTATATATATAAAAAGTGGGCGTGGTTATCATCCGATGTCGCTCATTTTCAATACCAATCTATTCTGGGTCCAGATAAGCACGTGTACCAAATTTGGTGAAGATATCTCAATACTTACTCAAGTTATCGTGTTAACGGGCAAACGGACGGACGGATATGGCTCAATCAAATTTTTTTTTCGATACTGATATGATGGAAGTCTATATCTATCTAGATTCCTTTATACCTGTAAAACCAACCGTTATCCAATCAAAATTATAATGCGCTGTGTACAGTTACAACTGGGTAAAATAATTACACTGAGAAATCTTACAGTTACATCTGGGTATAATAATTACACTGAGAAATCTTATAACTGTAATATTCGTATTCAGTTTTCAATTTGTCTTCATAAATAAGTCATTAATTCATATATTTCATGTTTGATTTTGGAGATTAATAAGGTTGTTAACTGCTAATTGTGAACAACAACAACTTAGCATAAAATATTGTTTTTGAGGCAAAGTGGGGATCAATCATCCTTAAAATTCATTGAAGATTTTTTCTAACAGATTTAAATTTTTTTTATTAAATACTAGAAGATCCGGCAGACGTTGTTCTGCCCTAAATTTGGCTTATCTGCATACATTTTAATAAGCTTTTTCCGTCTGACTCAGCTTCACTTTTTCCCAATCCTTTTATTCACTCCTCCCTCTGTCTTTTTTCGGTTCATCTATTTCCATCTTCGTCTCATTCTATCTCTTTCTAAATTTCCATCTCTCTTTGCTCTTCTCTGAATTTCTTCTCATTCTTCTGCATCCCCTATTGCCTGTCCCAGAGGATGGTATGTATTTTATTCCAGTCCCAGTCCCAATCCCACTCCGATCTACAGTCCCAGTCGCACTCCGAGTCTCAGTCCCAGTGCTAGTCCTAATCCCAGTCCCAGTCCGTCTCTGGATAATATATTACTCTGTACTAAAGCACTCATCAACAGCTTTCATTTGATATCCATATTGTATACACATTGTCTAGACATTTACTGGCCCACGTTTTGGCCTATATCTCGAGACCCTAGTCACCCAGGGGTATGAAAATTACCCTATACTAAAGCACTCATCAACAGCTTTGATTTGTTATCCATATTCTATAAACACATTCTAGGGGTACTCGGGTCCACGTTTCGGCCTATATCTCGAGACCCTGTACGTCGATCGCAACCAAACCTATGTAGTAACCACCGCGTGAAGTTTGCGCAACTTGTGTGAAAAGTTTGAAAAAATCGACCGACGCATCTCTTCAAACACCGGCGACCAACTAACACACATTTTAGCCCTTCTTTTTATATTTATAGATTTTTATTATTCACACTTCACTATAATATTGAAAACGAAATGCAGATTTTCGTTGCTTTTGAAATTCGGCTTAAAAATTGCATATGGAACAACTAAAGACTATGCTGAATTAAAAACAAATGTCATAGTACCTCTAAATCGCGGCCCCCTCAGAAACCCCGGGCCGAGGCTAATCTACCTTCGCGGCGGCCTGGTGATGTGCTATACGTGATATCATTCGCTATACTATTTTTAATGATAAGCACGTTGTTTAATTAAACACCAACCAATTACACGGAAGTATATCCGCACCACCTGAAAATGTGAGTGCCGGTGCGTATATGTAACATTTTATTATTACGTATAAACAAATAAAAAAATTGCAATAAAATACTATTGCGACTATAAACTGAGATATAACCTATCCTATATTTCAAGTTAGATCGAACTACACACGGGGTTCAAAACAAATTCAAAATCGGTTCAGTAGTTTAGAACAAATATAGCGACACGTGATTTTTATATATTAAGATTTCGATAGGAGGGATACTGACTCGCACTCTTGCTATGATCGTTCTTTGGGTAAACCGACTCGAACAAAGCCCAGTCTTGTTGTTTTAACACTCTCGTTACTGCCTTCTGCTTCACATATACATACCTATATACTTTTGTATAGAACATAAATTATATGTATGCATGTTTGAAGATGTGAAAATGTAAATATTCTCGGAGCGCTTATAATGTAGGTGACGGATATGATTCCGATTATATGTAAAAAATATGAGCTCCAGAAATATGATCATATACGAGTTTTTTGTGAAGAGTGTTCACAAAACTAAGCAACTTTGGAACAAATATTCATATCTTAATATAAAAAAATTTTCTTCCATATCCAATTTGAATAAAGTCATAATTTATAATGTGTCTTAATGTTCCCGATTAAAATTAGCACGGACGTTGCTCTCTTATCATCGCCATAATCAATAGCATTTTAACAATGAAAGTATTTCGTGCTTTTTATTGTAACCACAAAACTGCCTCCGTGATTTGCCCTGGTTGATCAGTCGAGCCCTCTATGTCGTTAATTAAAGCTGATGTCGGTTCCAAATTCGTATTTCCCAACCAATATTGATGATATGCTTCCCCGTTTTTAATGTCATGCATTCGAAATCCGCTCTGATGCTGCCAATCCGAATATCTAATATAAAGCACATAAGTGGCTCCAAAAAGACTCATTATAAAACCAAATTACGAGCTGTTTATGAGCGTAATTGGAGTCTGATCAGGCTCCTATTTATGCTTGCATAATGTATGAAAAAAGCCTCATATCGGACGGCCATTGCAAAAAGAAACCCATAATCAGCGTAAAGGATCCGAATTAGGACTCCTTTCTGAATCTTTTTTGACTCCGAATGTTTGTTGGGTAGAAATTGGTTTTTGTGTTATAACTATTACTTAGTTAGACGTAGCAATAAGAGATATATTTTTGAATTCTGTTGAGTAACACAATATTTCAATAATTTGCGGTTTACTCGTCATTGCTCACATTGCAAGTGCCAACATTTTTAAATAAATTTTCTTATAAGTAGTTATCACTATTTTTTTTTAATTTTTTACATTATGACTTTGCGCAGAAATTTTTAATTAAAATAGCATAGTCAATCATCATATAAATTTTTTGCGCTTTTTATTGCTTTTTATTGCTCATTACAAAGGAGAATTTGAAATTAATACTTTAAATAGCATTCTTAATATGCACATATGCAAGTAGTACTATTAAATTTTTTTGTTACAGTGTAACTATGTAATTAACTCATAAACTTTATAGAAGCCATGGTGCGTTGTAACGCCTTCAATCAGAATGGTTTTGCTTGAATGGTTGTATTTGGCATCTATTAAAAGTAGTATTTATGAATAAATATAAGTACAGCATAGAAATAGTAAAGAATCTTCTGATATGTAAATTATGTATATATAATTTAATGGTATACGGAAAATTTCTCTCATTTTTAACTCTTGGTATGTAATTTAGTGTTAGTCAATAACTGCATTATAATTTGGCATAAGTAACTTTATATCTGCATAGATACAATTTAATCTTTAAAAATATTTTCCTTTACATTCGTTTCATGTATCAACTGCAGTTATTGGAAGAAGTGCTATACTCATCCAGCCATATGGAGGGGTTTGCATTCTGTCAAAAGCTTGCGACATATTCAATACAACGCAAATGTTTCAAAAGAGATGGTCCAGAAACTACATGAAGTTGCAAATTTGTAGTATATCCTGTCTTAAGTTTTGGTTTGTTACTAAAAAAAATCGAACGTCTTCACCCACCATAAGGAGTCAACATAATCTAAAAGAGTTGTCAAAGTTTAAAATCAATTTAATTTATAATTGATTGCTTATTTGATTCCAACAATTTTTTTCTTTTGGTCTTATATGATTGTAAAAATTCAATCTTTATCACTTCAATTGAGCACTTCATTTGCAATCAACCTGATTGAATGAACTTGGCGACGCAATCAAAACAATCAAATATATGAATGCAATGATCTAATATCCAATCATTTTCAATTTGGGTTGCACTGCTTTTTCTTTGCACTTACGACTAAATATGCTTTAAATACAAAGGCCAATAGCTATTTAAAAGAAGGTGTTTGACTAATTTTACCCCATGGTGCCCTAACAGCCATTCTGGCACCGTTGTTTATTAAAATTAATTTAAAACAAGTAAGGAAGGTTAAGTTCGGGTGTAACCGAACAATACATACTCAGTTGAGAGCTATGGTGACAGCATAAGGGAAAATAACCATGTAGGAAAATGAACCGAGGGAAAATCCTGGAATGTGCTTGTATGACATGTGTATCAAATGAAAGGCATTAAAGAGTATTTTATGAGGGAGTGGGCCATAGTTCTATAGGTGGACGCCATTTAGGGATATCGCCATAAAGGTGGATCAGGGTTGACTCTAGAATGCGTTTGTACGATATGGGTATCAAATTAAAGGTGTTAATGAGCATTTTAAAAGGGAGTAATCCTTAGTTCCATAGGTGGACGCCGTTTCGAGATATCGCCATAAAGGCTGGACCAGGGGTGACCCTAGAATTTGTTTGCACAATATTGGCATCAAACGAAAGGTGTTAATGAGTATTTTAAAAGGGAGTGGCCTTGGTTCTATAAGTGGACGCCGTTTCGAAATATCGCCATAAAGGTGGACCAGGGGTGACTCTAGAATTTGTTTGTACAATATGGGTATCAAATGAAAGGTGTTAATGAGCATTTTAAAAGGGAGTAATCCTTAGTTCCATAGGTGGACGCCGTTTCGAGATATCGCCATAAAGGTGGACCAGGGGTGACCCTAGAATTTGTTTGTACAATATGGCATCAAACGAAAGGTGTTAATGAGTATTTTAAAAGGGAGTGGCCTTAGTTCTATAAGTGGACGCCGTTTCGAAATATCGCCATAAAGGTGGACCAGGGGTGACTCTAGAATCTGTTTGTACGATATGGGTATCAAATGAAAGGTGTTAATGAGTATTTTAAAAGGGAGTAGTCTTAGTTCCATAGTGGACGCCGTTTCGAGATATCGCCATAAAGGTGGACCAGGGTGACCCTAGAATTTGTTTGTACAATATGGGTATCAAAAGAAAGGTGTTAATGAGTATTTTAAAAGGGAGTAATCCTTAGTTCCATAGGTGGACGCCGTTTCGAGATATCGCCATAAAGGTGGACCAGGGGTGACCCTAGAATTTGTTTGTACAATATGGGTATCAAACGAAAGGTGTTAATGAGTATTTTAAAAGGGAGTGGGCCTTAGTTCTATAGGTGGACGCCGTTTCGAATATCGCGATAAAGGTGGACCAGGGTGACTCTAGAATTGTTTGTACGATATGGGTACCAAATGAAAGGTGTTAATGAGTATTTTAAAAGGGAGTGGGCCTTCGTTCTATAGGTGTTCGCCTTTTCGAGATATCGCCATAAAGGTGGACCAGGGGTGACTTTAGAATATGTTTGTACGATATGGGTATCAAATGAAAGGTGTTAATGAGTATTTTAAAAGGACGTGGGTCTTAGTTCTATAGGTGGACGCCTTTTCGAGATATCGCCATAAAGGTGGACCAGGGGTGACTCTAGAATGAGTTTGTACGATATGGGTATCAAATTAAAGGTATTAATGAGAGTTTTAAAAGGGAGTGGTGGTAGTTGTATATGTGAAGGCGTTTTCCAGATATCGACCAAAATGTGGACCAGGGTGACCCAGAACATCATCTGTTGGATACCGCTAATTTATTATATATGTAAGTACCTGCCAAGATTTTAAGGGTTTTTATTTCGCCCTGCAGAACTTTTCATTTTCTTCTACTTATATGGTAGGTGTCACAACCATTTATAAAGTTTTTTCTAAAGTTATATTTCGCGTCAATAAAACAATCCAATTACCTTACCATGTTTCATCCTTTTTTCGTATTTGGTATAGAATTATGGCATTTTTTCATTTTTCGTAATTTTCGATATCGAAAAGTGGGCGTGGTCATAGTCGGATTTCGTTCATTTTTCATACCAAGATAAAGTGAGTTCAAGTAAGCACGTGAACTAAGTTCATTAAAGATATGTCGATTTTTGCTCAAGTTATCGTGTTAACGGCCATGCGGAAGACAGACGGACGACTGTGTATAAAAACTGGGCGTGGCATCAACCGATTTCGCCATTTTCACAGAAAACAGTTAACGTCATAAACAGCAAATTTCAAAAGGATTGGTTAATTTTTGTTCGATTATGGCGTTAAAAGTATCCTAGACAATTAAATGAAAAAGGGCGGAGCCACGCCCATTTTGAAATTTTCTTTTATTTTGTATTTTGTTGCACCATATCATTACTGGAGTTGAATGTTGACATAATTTACTTATATACTGTAAAGATATTAAATTTTTTGTTAAAATTTTACTTTAAAAAAAATTTGTTTTTTAAAGTGGGCGTGGTCCTTCTCCGATTTTGCTAATTTTTATTAAGCGTACATATAGTAATAGGAGTAACGTTCCTGCCAAATTTCATCATGATATCTTCAACGACTGCCAAATTACAGCTTGCAAAAATTTTAAATTACCTTCTTTTAAAAGTGGGCGGTGCCACGCCCATTGTCCAAAATTTTACTAATTTTCTATTCTGCGTCATAAGTTCAACTCATCTACCAAGTTTCGTCGCTTTATCTGTCTTTTGTAATGAATTATCGCACTTTTTCGGTTTTTTCGAAATTTTCGATATCGAAAAAGTGGGCGTGGTTATAGTCCGATATCGTTCATTTTAAATAGCGATCTGAGATGAGTGCTCAGGAACCTACATACCAAAGTTCATCAAGATACCTCAAAATTTACTCAAGTTATCGTGTTAACGGACGGACGGACGGACGGACATGGCTCAATCAAATTTTTTTTCGATCCTGATTATTTTGATATATGGAAGTCTATATCTATCTCGATTCCTTTATATATGTACAACCAACCGTTATCCAATCAAACTTAATATACTCTGTGAGCTCTGCTGAACTGAGTATAAAAACCCAAAGTTGTTGCTATTTTAAGATTGATTGCAATAAGTATTATTTTGTACAATTATTGATTGCAGTCGAGACGTGTTTGCAAGCAATACTTAGAACTTATTGTTGGTGTAAATTTTATAATTTAAAAAAAGGCAATCACATATGGTTAAAATCTATGAAATTGCAAAATGACAATCAAATTTAATCGCAGTTCTTTAAATTTCTAGACTATAGAGATGACGTGATGACTATCATTATTGCAATTAGTTTCTTTCCCAATAAGAACATCTCTAAATATTCATACGATTTTATTCACCAGACTACCCTAAATTTTAAGCGTAACTTTCGATATGTCCCTTCCTCTCCGCGATTTCCACCAATATTCATAACACCAACAAGAACTTTTGTAAAATTCTAAATAGGTAATCCCTGTCTTGAGATAGCTTAGTAGAAACCATATAGAATTTTCCTTATTGAATATAAAGAGGTAACTTCATGACTAAAACTACAAAAGCCAACAGGAGCACTTTGAAACAGTATAGTATCGCCTTAATTCGGAGGTATAGCGCGCCTGTATGGAAACAATTTTTAAAACTTCCAGCGCTTGGAATACGCTGCACATAGCCCGTTAACCTAACTTCCGTCTGAGTGCAAGTTCCTGTCAGAACACTCTTCGCAAAGCTTCCCATTAATTTCAGTGATCCACTAACAAATTCACGTAACATCTAGCGCAGTTGATTCTCCTGACTGAAGAGGTTATGTAGCGCAACCTCTATCAAATGAATACCAGCGATATTTAGAGCTTTTTCCAACCCATTTCTCAACTTCATCACTATCGATACCACACTCAAAATCTTCATGGATGTCCATTATCTCCTAGAATCATTCTTCCATCCAACTCTTTTCCGAAGTAGATATGTATGTTGTGCAATTAATGACCGTGGCTGCACAGTAGACTCTTGATAGGCATTAAGTCAAAGCTTTAAGATTCCATTACTCAAAATCTTGTCAGGCGTACCGAAGCCTAATTGTAGCCTACTAACTACTGCTAACCACAATGAAAGTTCTCGCAGTATGTTCGAAGCTCCACCCTTTTGATAATTGGGACCACCACTTGGTATCGCCTCAAAGTCTTATAGTAGTTAGACCCTCGATCCACAGGGCGAAGACAGAAAGTCTGCTCGCAGCGTACCCCTTGTAACCTTTCTCTGGCTACTGACACCCCCACAGATGATTTTATCATAGAATGATTTAATACCTAATTTTAATAACTAATCACTTCTTTCCCGGCAAATATAAACGTCAGTGGGAAAACCAATACCAGTGATTTAATACACATACACCATACATAAACAATAGAACATGACTTTGTGGTTAATCTGCGCACGATTATCAAGCACGTGCCTTTGGTTCGTTGAAGACGATTTCGCTAATAACTTGCCTAATATTCTTGCTCATCGTTCTCGGTCATGCATGATCATTGATCAATTAAAATATTTGTAGTGAGACGCGGGTCAAGAATACAAATCAAATTACAAAATCATATTTACGAATGAATAACTTAATGGAATATGATAATGTAAATTTTAAATGAGCATAGGACCACGAATACGATCATAAGTACATGGCAACGCAATTTGATAATTTTGCGGAACCTTAAAATTACTGATTTTTTATTAGTACGATTCTAAAATATTTTTTGGCGAGCAACTGACTACTTTTCTTAAGTTCATAGCCTTTGGTCTTTCATTCGCTTTTGCAATAACAAGTAATTAATTATTGAGTTTGGATTAATCGCGAGATGGGCCAATTATTACACCCTGAGATGATGAGTAGAAGTGGAAGGGAATGGGCCATTTCCAGGAAACAATGACACTAGGTGGCTTGTGCTATCGCTGCAGTTTGCACTACTATACAATAAGCTGAAGGCGTCAGTAGTGGTTGACATCTTTAGCTGCTCAATACCATTAGCTATATCCAAATCCGTCAAGCATAACTTCCCGAAATTGATGGAAGTATCTACGTTTGACGATGTTCAGACGAAACCCCTACTATTATCGGCTGAGGAAAAGATTTCTGTGAATAAGTCAGAATCAATTGTGAAAAAATCTATGGTATTACAGAAAATCTCAAATGTATATCATAAAAAGCGCAAATGTATTTCAGAAAAAGCAAACTTTATTTCAGATGCTCCAATTGTTTTCAGAAAATCTCAATCTAATTTCAGAAGAGGTCAATGTGTTTCAGAAAAAGTTAACAGGCTTCAAATTTTACAGAAATATTTCAGAAACATCAAATATATTGAGAAAACCGCAATCGTATTTCAGAAGAGGGAAAAGTATTTCAGAAAAAGCCAAATGTATTTTAGAAAAGCTGAAATGTATTCCGAAAAACTCAAATATTTTTCAGAAAACAAACAAATACATATTTCAGGAAGGAAACATTCTTGTAGAAAACTCAAATAGATGTATATGACACTTCCTAACATGAATGACCTTTGTGGCATGTGCAGAAGAGGTTATTCGGAAATGATACATTACTTAACCACTTTTCTTGGATCATTTGGGATATCATGACATATCAGTCGGAATGTAATAGGATTTTTTCAACTTTTATATAACTCGCTGCTTTTGTCATCCTTTTAACTTTGTTAACTAATTATTTAAAATCTAATGTAAAATTTCATGCACTTTTATTAAATACCTAAGACTTTCTGAAATACGTTTGACCAGTTCTAAAATACTTTTTACATCATCTGAAATAAATTTGGGGGTTTCTGAAATACATTTGAGGTTTCTGAAATACAGATTTGGAATATCTGAAATACAGTTGCCTTTTCCGAAATACACTTGAGCTTTTCTGAAATAAAGTTGAGGTTTTCTGAAATATAATTGATGTATCTGAAATACATTTGGGGTTATCTGAAATGCATTTACACCTTTCTTATATTCATTTGAGATTTCCTGAAATACTATTGATTTTTCTGAAATATATTTGGTCCTTTTCCGAAGTACACTTGAAAAAGGTGTAGTTGCGATATAGTCTACAACTAAATAAATAGTTGGTTTTTCTGCTGGGTCAACACATTTATGTACATATAATTACCAGTGCTTCGAAGACCACGGTTGCCACACCATTTTTAATTTGGGACCAAAATTCATGGAATAAAATGACCAAATCTCAGAAAAAAGAACCAAATTTTTGTTTTATTTGATTGTGATATAAGCAATTCACAAAAGAGTCATTGTCGTTGGTAAATATAAAATTTCAGGATGTTTCCATGGTTTCCTATACAAAATTTTAATAAACTTAGCGAATAGGAGACTTAATTCAAACTGCACAAACAAAAACACTACTTTTAGGTATTATATTTTCAAATTTCTAAGATAAGTCTATGCCTTCACTAACTATACGTTTTGAATGTAGTTTTGCTGGCAAAGCTCTTAGTTCCAGCATTATGTTGTAATTGGAAATAAATAAAATGTATAGCGCAGTTAGGTTTTTAGTAAGAAAAGGCTCAAAATTTGCGTTTTGGTGTAGCCGAACTATGAGCAAACTCAGTAAATCATAAATGATGTTTACTTCTTTCCGGAACGTTGAAATTTCATACCAAAGCCTAGATTTAGTAAGTGTGATTTTTGAAGTGTTACCAAACATAAAGCAATTAATTTCATTCTTTTACTTAGTTTTCAATTCCAATCTTAACTCGACGGCCATCGTAATGGCTCCATCAGTGGAAGACCTGCCGAATTTCTTAGAGGCACACGTTCATTTGAGAAAAATTTTCTTAGCTCAACTAATGAACAAAGATCTATCACGAAAAGTGTTTGATAACGATCGAAATATCTGAATACTAAAACAAGAATTTTTCTCATAAGTTCGTGTAATGAGTTTGCCCCTAAATCCATCACTTTTCTTATTAATGCCTCGCCTAAAATATCTCCTATGAAATGACATTGGTCTGCTACATTTATTGACTGAGCAATTTTTGTGGTAAGATTTCCATATACATAAGTAAATGGAAAATTATATGTGTAATGAAAGTATGCTAAATGTTGTGGGCAGAGCTGTGAATTTCAACCTCAGTGAAAAAGGAAGAAAGTACCAAAATCGTGGCTACTGCCTAAAAAGGACCAAAATTGAAAAAAAGGGACCAGTAGGTGGAAGGGACAATTTTTGGTCCAAATGGACTCAAAGTGGCAACCTTGTCGAAGACTGAGATATACCCTGCAGAAATCGTTGATCATGTGATCCACTGGAGTACTTACCATTGTACTCCACTGTAAGCAGGAATGACCAACTCATTTTCTACACGAACATATTGTAAGGCGATCATTGCTCGTTTTTAACGATTGTAATCACTACACGATGTTTATTGGACTGTGGGTACTCCATGATTACTCTGATGTAATGCGGAGCTGGAGTATATGGTCCAGTCCTAGACATCGCAATGTTAATTGTACCATATTTTTTGTATGAATTGTGGTTAATTTTGGAGCACTCGGTTGGTCCATAGCGAGTACTCCATACATGCATGCATGAAGCACTCGCGATTTTTGCAGCGGTAATTCGTCAGCACAGGGTGATGTTTAAATACATAAGAAAATGTTTCTCCGCTGTTGAAAAGAAATATTCGTGTAAAACACTGTTAGTTAAGCTTTTCTTCATCAGCTATGAGCCTAAAAGTATGCTTCGACAAATTAAATTTAAAAAAATGTATTCCCTATAGGAAATTAAAGGGTTATAATTAAATTTTAATCAGGAATAACGTTTTAATTTAAGCTCACGTTTGAACTAACAGCTGCGATAATATAATTTCCACGCATCAGTCGACTTATGAATTAACGTGGCCTAAATTAAAGACATTTTTTTCTAGAAATCAGTTACAATAAAAGCATTACATGGTGCTCAAAATTTCGAATGCAAACTTTGTAACTTATTTTAAAACCAATGAAGTGAGATTTGGCTAACACTTTTTAATCAAGTATCGTTCCATGACTCTAATCCGTTTTCTTTTTGAAAAAGTATTACGCTTTTTGTACACAGCGCAAGGGTTGTAAATATATTTTGTTTGTTATAAAAACCAGGTAACGTCTTTACGTGGTATTTTCTTGTTTTTGTGAAAATTGTTGCCTGCTCGCACGCAAAGCGTTACACTTTTACCCTGCATAAATGGCGGTGTGGAGTGCAACTCTGCTAAACCAGCTAATCGCAACATTTTTTTTTCGTACTTCACTTTTTTAGCGAAGAAAATTAAATGAAGAAATAATTGCTAATGATTTTTATTATCTTTGGACAGCGCGTTGTGAGCAAACACGGTGGTAGCATTTATGTTCGTTGCATGCACTAATTTTCTGGGGTAGGAGTAACTCTATGAAGGCTTTACCATTCACTTAGGGCAAACCAATTACTTCATAAAATAAAACATTATACGACTCAGATCTTCGAACTGGTCGTATTCTAGTAATGTCTACTAATAGAGTTCAGATCCCATTTGATTTTCAACCAATTTTTGAAGAGCAGACAGTTTTTGTATAAGAAACGTGTAGCCACTAGCAGTCTTATTCAGTATTGTATTTTGTATGATGTCGAAGTTTGGGAGCCATTATATGAAAAGATTGAGACATTTCGTAGGGTATAAACTAAAGATACGGGACGAAATATTGCGGAATATAGTTCGTGCCGAGTTACTCATTTGGGAAAAAGCGAATACGCTTTGTAAAAATCATCAATGGAGCGTGGTCAATAAAAACCTCCCTAAAGATAATACCCACCGGTATTTGTAAATTTGGTCTAACATCATTGTGACATTTTTTGGAATAAAAAAACTGTTTAACCAACACAACCTTCATAAATTTGGAAACTACTTCGAAAATATTGAACAAATTCGGTGAATTTTATGAATAAGATTTACCCGAATATAACTCTTTTCGCAATTTTGTTACTGCAAATGTTGCTGCGCTGTATAAAAGAAAGTTCCGTCACTTCTTAGATTTCTGATTTCTATAATCTATATGGATATGTTTTTCCAAACCAGAGAGTGAAGATGAACCAATTTGTGGCGGGACTGATTCGTTCATGTCATTTCCGAACATCTCATCAACGACTTCGTTGCCATCGTAATCCTGCGCCCAAAATAAGCCAGCAAAGTCAATGGGGAATATTAGATTCATTTCACATTATCAAAAATTTGTTTGTTTTAGGGTAGCCCGACGGTAACAGAAATCGGTATTAGTTGTGTTGGCGTTGTTCTATCTTGAAGCAATCTGGCTGAACTTTTGTAGCATAGAACTTACTCTGAAAACTATAAATAGTCTGCAAGTCAAAAATTTCGAGTATAGGCACCGAATACCTTTTCATTTTTTATTTTTACATATCTGTCTCATCCCCCTGTTTACTTTATATTAGTATCTCTAACTTCTAAGTTAATGTGATTTGAATGACACAGGGTACTATGAGAAAGGTGTTTAGTTTTTTTCGGAAGGTAATTACTCTGCCTCTCATATTTCATGGAAAGCCATTTCAAGTTTAAACTTTTACCATCGGCCCATATATATTTTCTCTGGAGGCACTAGTTAGGAAAAGGTATCCATTCCGAACTTTTTATTTCAAGCTCTAAACTTTTTTGAGTATGCAGTTTTGTAGGCCAAAATTGTAGCACAAAAAGTGATAGTTCCTAAATTCGAACTTACTTTTCAGATATTTTTTTCGAAAGCCTGTTCAAATTTTTTCTTATTACATATCCAAGCCGCTCAACCCATTACACTTATAGCCAATTTGTTTTTATTTGCCCTGAGATAGGCACAGGTACAAATTCGTAATTTTAATATAAAATAAATATAGTTGGATTCTTATGAAAGTGCTAAGAAAAAGCACTTCTGAGCCAAGAACTTCGGTATGATATTCAAATTTACACTAGCAAATTGACAGCAACAATTTCAAAATATTGTAGCATGAGAAAAATTTTATTCAAAATTTTTTCATTAAAGGGTCAACAAAATTCTTTAACTTTAAAATAATTTTATTTTTTTTTATTTAATTGTACAAATAATTTTATTTATGTATTCGATTTTTATTTTAGTGCACCAATTTTTGAATAGTCTTCTTTATTCAATATCAAAAAAAATAAATTTAATTGTAATGTAAAAAGGCTGGAAAAAAATTTTCAACATAACTGCGAGCTTTTAGAAACCTAGATTTGGATTAAAATATATTGGATTAGGAGATTGCATGCTAAAGGAAATTCAGCGGCGAATTATCGTTAATTTGCCCAATTTTTGAAAGAATTTGAGATTAAAACGTCCTGTGTTTTTTGTCGGGAATCATGAAAAATAGTTATTTTATATTTTTTTTCAGGCCTTTCTTAAATCCGCAAATATAGCTAAATCAGGACTTTATTTTATTAGTCAGAAATAAAAGTTAAACCTGACTTTTTTTTTAAGGACAAATAAATTCCGGCCTATAACTATGGAAGGCTCATATGAATTTTTTACAATTGTATTCTCTAAATGTCTAGCTTTGGCATATATGGCATATGAAGTATTTGTTAATTATACCAAAATTTGTCGTCAAAAAAACTGAAAAAACTCCATAGTTCTATATTTTTACTTTTCATAGTAAATTGCACTTTTGTGGCGAAGTTTTATCCGTTTGAGATATTGCCTTGAATTTGTGCACCACTTTGTGTTGAAACATAAAGGATTGTGTATGAAATGATTTCGTTTTTTTGTATGAGCCGTTCCATGGTTATAGGTTTGTTCTGATCTTAAAATTAAAGTTCCGTATTTAACTTTTTTTTTTGGAGTTATAAATAAAAATCGAATTAAAATTTATTTCGGACTAAAAATTTAAAGTCTGAAAATAAGTTTTTCTGAAGACTTTTTTATTAAAAGAAGGTGGTTCCTGTATTTTTCTTAGAATAGCAAAAATAAGAAAGAGAATGTAATTGGCGAAATTGATAAAATTGTCACTGCTATGTTATGTTCACTACTGTAGATACTTACGTGGTTTTGTTATTTACGGCAAATAAATCATTTATTTCTCTTTATATTTTATGTATTTATGTATGTATATGTTTTTTATGTTTTAAAATTTCATCATATTTACAGTAGCTTTAAAATTATTAGCTTAGCATTATTATGACAAAGAAAGATATTCATTATTATTATTTATTATATTTATTATATTTTCACAATGTATTATGTATGATGTATTGTGTACAATTAAAATACAATACAATTTAACTAAACTTACAACTTCGCCGATACAAAATAAAAGTAAGTTCATCGAATTACAACAATCATGAGCTTTCAAAGCTAAGAGACACAATATATATTTACAATTTAAACATTATTTAAAAAAAAAAGTAGTTTATTTTTATGGGTTTTATTTCGAGTCTGGGAAACATTAATAACAGCCGAATTATTGATATCATATAACTAAATAAAATGCATAACTCAAGGCATTACTGAGTATGTAAAACTAATGGAGGGACAGCCTGAATGCAGCTACCACCGGCACACGACCTCGAAAAATTTCGTAGGTACTATCTAATGATATAAAGCGCATAGGACTAAGTTCTCATATACATATGTACCTAGGAAGTCCTCTACACTTCAACATCCATCTCGCGCACATACCTAACTAAATTTTGGTTTTTTACTTAGCAATTGATATTCAAGTATTTTTACAAACTTTGCTGATTTTCTTTGAATGTTCTTTTACTGATTGATTTTGTATTTTCCTATATAATTCACACTCAGCACTTAAATTGACAAAAACTAGCATTTGATGTATTTGCGTCAAGGATCACAATAGTTATAATTTTTATTACTTCCCTAGATATTAACAATTATCTTTAAATTTAATCTTTTTAAAAACCCTTATATTAGACTCAATCTAAGTTTTTATGTATGAACCCCTTTTAATGCAAATATAAAAAATTTGACGTACACGCACAGGTACCCGTATTTTCAGTGGCATCGCATATGTTAACATGTAATTGTTTTACACTGAAAGAAATGGTGCTAGTAAATCACCAATCGGTTCTGTTGTTCTTGACTTACGGAGATTCGGTGAAATTGATCGAATATGGGTAATTAGACGAGTTGCTTTGTCAAGCGAACAAACTAGTTTAGTCAATACAACAAAGAGTAATTGTCGCTCTTAAGTTAACAAAATTTTTGTAAAATTAACAGATTTCCTAATCAATCTAATTGATTTTCTATTAACAAAACTGATTTTACAGTCATTTCACGGCGATCAACTGTCAATACATGAGCAAATTTCAAAGAGAATTTTACGCTCACTACGCTCTCTACTTCGTACTTATGACGATGGTGCCACATGTTAAAAAAAACACCTAAATAAGAAATCATCAATAGAAAAAACACACAAAATGGGAAAACAACAAAAAACTACTTTTTCAGTATCAATACAAAACGAAAGAGCCCTTTTTTGATTTACTGTGCAAAAATTTGAGATACCGGACACGCTATCTATCGGGTACAATTTTGCAACTTCTCGTCCAAGCGAAATGCAAAATTGGGCCCTCGTGTGCAAAAGTTTGCTTGAACGAACAGGATTTTTCCAAAGTTAGTAATATTTTGTTCAAGCTCTTACGATTTTCACTCACGCGAACGAATCTAATAGTATAATAAAAAACATCCTTTTTTAATGTTGATGTTTCCGACAAAATAAAAGTTTGAGTTGTTTTGGAATCGTTTCATTTAAAGTGCTAACGAAAATTAAACTTGCCGAATTACATGTAAAGTTACTCCAGTGGCGAATTATCTTCCTGCGATTTGATTCTTTACCTTTTATAACTTACAAGTTCCCTTTTTAAAATGTTACTTCAAACATTTATACTACAAGTCTTGTTCGAAACAATGAATGTGGCAACTACTTTCTATATTCATATGTATGTATATGTAGCAAGTATGCGTATTTGTGTAATCACATATTTACGTATTTATATGGCGGCCGCCGTGGTTTGATGGTAGCGTGCTCCGCCTACCACACCGAAGACCCTGGGTTCACACCCCGTCCAAAGCAACAATCAAAATTTAGAAACAAGCTTTTTCAATTCGAAGAAAATTTTCTAAAGGTGTCGACCTCGGCAGTGTTCGCAGCACTCCGAGTGTATTTCTGCCATGAAAAGCTCTCAGTGAAACCATCATTAAATGGAGCACAACGCAAATTGAAGAGAATTCGGCCCAAAATCTCTTCGGAGGTTATCGCGCCATACATTTATTTACATATTTATATGGCAACATGGTACTTTCATACAAAGCTGTCGCAACAACTTTTTTTGTTCATTTGAGTACTAAAATGGTCAATTACGAATCAACGATTTGTGCGCAGTTGATTCAACATCTTGTTGCGATGGATAAAAATTTACAGAAATTTCGGTTGAATTAACCCGTATTTCGGTTGATTTACCAGTCTTTTTCTTTCAGTGCATATTTACACTAAACAGCGTGCTTACTTTTATTTTTATAAACAAATATCTTGCGCGCAAAATGAAAATATTTTTCGAGCGAAAAGTAAAACTAAAAGCAATAATAATGTTAAAATAAAATATAAATAATTATTACTTTGAAACCGATTTTTGTAATAAAAATTATAACTGTTGCTATCCCTGTTTTCAATTTATTTATAAATTATATATAGTTTCCACTAATCTCGCGCTATACTACAATCAATTTCCTTTAATTTTATCCAAAATTCCTCGCCCATACCAATAAACTGCGCCCATTGCTTCTTTGCTATTTTGCCCAACACTCAACCACTCTTTCTTTCTTTTCTTCTTTCCACTTTAATCACAATCAGTGCTTGGTCTTTGTTATTGTATCTGTACAGCTATTACCGTTACTGCTTACTATCGCTTTGCACATAACCATTTTTACGCTGGCGAGGAAATCCGTTAGGTAGCATCATGTAGGGCGTGGTGGTGCTGCTGATTTGCGGCTGATAGATGGTGGTGGTGGTGGTGCACTACGCATCCGTGGCACAGGTCGCATATCAAGCTGTTTAGGCGGTGATGGCCGTTGTGGTGCTGATGCATTGCCATTAGTCTTTCGTTCTGCTGCTGAATTGCAACGTTGCGTTAATTTTGGTTGCGTTGTTATTATTTTTGATTTATCAGCTGATTTACTCTTTTTAATGCGGGCACCATTATCATCCTCAGCATCACTCGAAACGGAATCGTAGGAGGAGGGGGTTGGTGAATGTGGTGGTGAATATGCATCGGGTTCAGGCTCTTGTGACTCTAACATTGTACGAAATTCTTGTATCGAATCGTTGAGTGCCCACAGCTGTGAAAGTAATGAGAGATCCAATTGACGTAGTCCATACTGAAAGTAAAAGTAAATAGATGATGAAATTAGTATTATAAAATAGGTGTAAAAATATACAATCTATTTGTTATATACAAAAATAGTATAAATAAGAAAAGTTTCATTGGAGCAATTCTTATTTTATTATAAGTGAATAAAAACTTCATACACAATTATGCGACTAACAGTTTAGCTCAGTAAAAAAAAATTGCGTTGATTCAAATAGAATAAAACAAATCAACAAATGCTTCGTTTCATTCATTAGTTTAAAATTTTCGACGCAGCCAGAATAAAAAAATTCAATGCTACGAAAACTACAAACAAAAAAATTAAGTTTGATTTTTAATAATAGAAACTTCTTTGCTCAAACTTGCGAAGGTAGAAGTTCTCTTTTTTTCTGGGATATTTCTGCAGAGCGAGAAAAATTAGGAAAAAAATCAACATCGTTTATTTGTTTTCATTCCAGTTTCTGCTTCAGTGTTTGTTCCCGTTTCTATTCCAGTTTTTTGTTCCAGTTTCTGTTCTAGCTTCAGCCCACGTTTCTTTTCCAGTTTTCGATCCAAAATATGTCCGGTTTTTTTCGCTTTAAAAAGAGGTTATGTTTTTACCTGTCTTTGTTTCAGTGTCCGTTCTATTTTAAGTCCAGTTTTTTGTTCCACTCCCTTCTCAATTTCTGTTCTGGTTTCGGTCTAGTTTCTGTTCTGGTTTCTTTTCCAGTTTTTGTTCCAATAAATGTCTAGTTTTTTGTTTAAGTTTCATTTAACGTTTCCAATTACTACCCAGTTTCTGTCCCAGGGTCAATTTTACTTTCTGTTCCAATTTCCGTTCGCAAATATGTCGAATCAATTTTGATCCAGCATCCGTTCCATCTTAAGTCCAGTTTTTGTTCCACTCTTCTCCTAGTTTTCTGTTTCGGTTTCTGTTACAGTTCCAGTTCCAGTTTCAATTCCAGTTGACATTCCAATTTATATTCAGTTCTTGTTGCAGTGTCTGCTACAGTTGCAGCTCCAATTTCCTTTGTAGTTTCCGTTCTAAAATATGTTCTGTTTTTTAGTTTTTTCCCCACTGTCCATTCCATTTTAAGTCCAGTTTTTCTTCCATTCTCTTCTTTTGTCTAGGTTTTTGTTTCAGTTCTAGTTACTATTAAAACTCATATGCAGTTTTCGTTCAGTTTCTACACCAGGGTCAATTCTACTTTCTATTCCTATTTCCGTTCCATAATATGTCTGTTTTTTATTTTTGTTCTAGTTTCCGTTGCATTTTTAGTCCAGTTTTCGTTCCACTCTCTTCCCAGTTTCTGTTGCGGAATTCTTTTCAAATTTTCGTTTCAATATATGTCTTGTTTTGTTCCAGTTTCAGTTCCAGTTAGCGTTCCAATTTGTGTCCCGTTTTTGTTCCAGTTTCTGTTCCAGGTTCAATTCCTTTCCAGTTTCTCTTCCGTTTTCTTTCCAGATTTTTCTCCAGTTTCAGTTCCATTATTCATCACCAGTCGTCTATCAGTTCATCGTTCCTAGTTCCACCCCTGTTGAGGCCAGAGGGTTTTGCAATAGTTGGGAATCGCTGGTGTTCTCCCGATTCAACCGTTCGTCACAAAGCGACAGTATTATTGGAAAATCACCGGTGAGGATTTGCATGCTAGGATGTAAGTAGCTGTTGATTGGCTGGAACGAGGAGTCTTTTGATAACCAGCAACAGCAGTGTATCGAGCCATCATCGCATCCTACAGGTAACCTAAGTAATTACAAGTTTTTCTAGAGTGATAAACTTGCTATTGGATATACCTACCTGTACCCGTACCTACGTACTTATTTTGAAATGCAGTCCTATTATTATATACTAATTTGCATTGTTTTATTTCATTTGTGCTAATCTGTTGTGAGTTCCTACCGGCATTTCCTTCGCTCGATTTCCCCCGTGATCAATCACTTTCCATCTCGTAGTAATTTGTTCATCGGTTAACCATTCATCATTTCACCATTCACTATGAGCCATCCATCTGTCAACGATTCATCACTCATGATGGCCTCTCAACATGGCATATCTCTACCGGTGAGTTTGAACCTTAGCCAGCTTTCACCGATTGACCAATTTTACCGATGATTTTGACTACCAGCCAACTTTCCACTGACTCACAAAAATGTCATTGCTTCTACCTCTTAGTTTACTCTTTTGCTGTAACTTCAATATTGGTTTCCATTGCTCTAGTCCTAACTCTTCGTCTTTCGCCTAACCTTCTCCCTCACTTTCACATCCTCCCTCGCCTTATAACTTTCTCTCTCCTTCCCCCTCTTTTTTTTATTCCCATATTCCTCCTTTTCAATAGCTCTATCTCCCTTCCTCATTATTTAATACTTTGCCCTACCTCTGAGAATTTGAAATATTCCGTTAACTGAATCTGTAACTTTTAACATCTCTGGAATGTTCAGGTCTTACAAACAATACGAAAATTTGAGATTCAAAACACTGGGAACCTATATTTACACACACAACAAACTTATTTAGACATTGACGGCTTTTTGAAGTAAATCAAAGTAACCAGCATTTCGCCAATGGACCATAGCAAACTGTAATCAGTAGATATTGAGTAATTGTGGCAGCAGCTGAAGCTGAAGTTGCGGCCGATTTTCTTACTGACATTTGCAATGCTCCAGTGGACGGCCAAACGAACGGTTAGTGACATTTTCACTTTTTTGCCACCACTAGATTGCAGTTCATACAGCTGCGAGTAAACAAATAGCAACTAAACTTATTTACACACATGATATTTCAAATACTAGTTTGTAGCACTTAAAATTTAGCGGTTTAGATGTTAAAGTACAATTATATTCTAACATGGAACAAAATCTTTAGCCCCTCTCGAAGAAACAAATTTTCGAAAATCTATGAAAATTTTTACAGGTATCAAAGTGAACTGAAAATTCCAATTACAGCCTGGAATGCGCTACACAAAAAGTGCCCCAAGTTTCTAATAATAGTTTTAATAACTTTTCGAATTTTCGAATTTTTTTCGAAATTATTTTCGAATTGGTTTTCATATTTTTCGTTATGCAAACCAATAATTTTTTTATTTAATGAAAATTAATAGGATTTTAAAAAACATTTCATAACAACATAATCATTTCTCGAGTTATCGAATATTTTCGAAATTGTTTTCGAAATTATTTACATGTTGTTCCCCCTTTTTTACTAACGAAAATGGAAAAAAGCAGAAAACAGCTCATATAATTTTCAAATACTTTTTGCTGCTATTTTCGTACTCGTACGTGCGTACATATACAAATAAACATAGCCAGCATGTATGTGATAAGTGTGTATGTGTTACTATGCAAATACATATTTATATTAAAAATCAATCTATATGTACAATGAATGTATGCAACGATTGCGCTATGCCAATAGTACAATAGAAATTATCAAAAGTAACAAAATACTTTTCGAACTTTTACAACTCGTTTGATATACAAAACATTCATTCAAATATGAATGTGGACTGTGTTAGTCAAAGCAACAACAAAATATATGGCATCATTTTATGGCGCATGCGTCACATACTTGCATGCTTTAAAATTGTTTTTGTTATTTTGTTGGTTATTATATTTATTCATACTTATTGTACTACATACATACACACATACAAAGCGGTCCCAGTTGATCGAAATGAAAGTGATTGCAAAGAGTGGGAAGGAAAAACCTCATTTGTCAATTAATATCACCGCATGGCATCTCAAATGAATTTCCCACTTTCTGCACCCGAAGTACTAGTAAAAATGAGTGCAACGAATGCAAGTACCAATGCATACCCACACACACATTCATACATGCATATGTAGTGTGCAATATGTGCAAATGCTTACAATCTGCCTTGCGGTAGCTGTTAATGTTGCATTGCTTAATATTTTGCGTTTTTTGTGTTGTAGCAAACAACAACATTAGCACTCCGATACGGTAGCCATAGTCCCAATGAGCGTTTAATATTTAGCGTCCACTGCGTCAGACTTATAGAGGCTTTTACTGACTAAGAAGACGAGGAGTTTAAGAAAAGTAACTGTTTGTACTTTGATTTTTCTCACACCAAGTGACGGGATATTGGAAAGGAAGAGGTGATTTAAAAGCTGACAGTAAAATGAGTGAATTAAAATCATTTAAACGTAAATCTGAGTTTGTTTTTACTGCGCTTTTATAACTAAATTGTAGAAATAAAAGCAAATAGTGCATTCAAGAGGCTACTAAACTATTTCACAACACTTCATTTACAGCATCATAAAATTGTAACACATGGAGTTTGTCATTTTTTGTTTGCATGCTTGTTAGGGCGACGAACTGAGTCGATATAGCCATGTCCGTCCGTCCGTCTGTCCGTCCGTCCGTCTATCTGTTTGAACGCAAACTAGTCCCTCAAATTTTGAGATATCTCAATGAAATTTGGCAGAAGGATTTATTTTTGTATTATATTAGACATTTGTCGGATCCGGTAGGATCGGACCACTATAACATATATCTCCCATACAACCGATCGTTCGGATAAGACTATTTTGGTCATTCCTGCAGCAATTTAGAAAGTATAAATGTGAAGCTCGGTGATGTATATTCTAATATATCATAGAAGATATCCTGAAAAAATCACTTTGATCGAAGCTATATATAGTATATATCCCATACAACCGATCGTTCAGATAGAAAGATTTTTGGAAATTTCTCCCTTAACTTCAAATATAAAAATGTTAAACTTGGTGATATTTATTCTAATATATCACAGAAGATTTCATGAAAAATC
>JARSSU010003447.1:0-41391 GCA_029619165.1 Eurosta solidaginis | reverse complement strand
CTTCTTCATAAAATAAGTTTCTCTTACTTACTTACATTCTTAATATGGCGCTTAACCGTTAAATGGTACGGCCGCCCAACAAGGCGCACTCTGCGAACTTGTGCCATTTGTTCACACCAGGAAGTTTAATCGTTTTTCCATCTGTCTTTCAGCGGGTGGCAGCCGCCCTCTTCCTCTGCTTACATAGGGGGGTCCCGATAAAATTTCTCTTTAATACTTAAACTTTAATGTTCTAGATTTTCTACATATAAAGTATTTCTTGTTCAATGTATCCAAGCTATATTCAACTTCTTTCTTACTTACTTTTCATATTTTCATTCAATTTTCAGTTTTTAGCTTTTGTTACTCGAAATTTTTCCATTGATTATTGAGTGGCAACAAATGACAGCACGTGCACACAATGAGTGCATTGTATGGAAAATGGTATCAGCAAGGAAGAAAAACAAAAACACGATTTGTGCTAAAAAAGTGAATAAAGAAAATAGTGTGGCGGTGAGAAAATAGAAAAATAAAATTTATATGCATATTTTGTTGCGGCATACAACAACACAAATGCCTGAAAACGAATTACTTATGTCGCATAAAAGATAGTTCAATTTTTTACTACTTTTATATTAAGTCCCTTTCAATGTTTGTCCCTCATTTCCATACGAATTTTTGACCCACTTTTTGGTAACTTCCCGTTGAGCTAGACACTTGATACTTAGAAACATAGTTCAGATCTGGGAACATTACAATGCAAGTGATCTTGTAGGTGGCACGCGCATAGAATTAGTAAGAAAACAAATTTTAATTTTGGAATCTTTCAATTCTACCATTTTTAACTACCTTCCCGATGACCTAGAGACTTGGCACTTAAAAGTTAGAGGACTTGGTGACAATACAACTTATAGAAAAACAAGGTCCGCTAGGTGCACGCTAGTGCAAATAACTGCAAATCCTTTAAAACTAGGGGATTCTTGCGATCGATTTTTGAGTAACTTGGCGATGAGCTAAAGGGCTTTTACTTGAGCCGTAGGTCGGAACCCGGTGACAGTGCAATAGTTGATAAAAAAAAATTCGCTAGGTGGCACGCGCATAGAATAGTAAGAAAGCAAATTTTAATTTGGGAATCTTTCAATTCTACCATTTTTAACTACCTTCCCGGTTACCTAGAGACTTGAAACTTGACGCTAATTAGAGGACTGGTGACAATACAACTTATAGAAAAACAAGGTCCGCTAGGTGCACGCTAGTCAAGATAACTGCAAATCCTTTTAAAACAGAGATCTGCGATCGATTTTCGAGTACTTCCCGATGAGCTACACACATGAAACTTGGGCCGTACATCAGAACCCGGTGAAAATGCACTATTTTATCAAAAAAATCCGTTAGGTGGCGATGGATCGAGATATCAGAAAACTAGTTTTAAATTGGAATTTTTTTGCAATCGATTTTTAACTAACTTCCTGGATATCTAGAGACTTGAAACCTGAAATATAGTTTAAAAACTCGGTGAAAGTGCAATGTTTGAGTGTACAGGCGTTGTAGAATTCCACATCGTCGAAGGCCCAACTCATGCACGACCTTGCATACTTTTAGGCGTACGTGACTTCACCACGATTCTTTTAGACTTTCAGGCGTATGCGAATTTTCACCACAATTTTCAGCTGTGCAAATTAAAAGGTGGAATTCTCTTGTTATGATGCGAGGTGGAATTCTGTTGTTTTCGCAGTGTTGTCAGCGAAATTCCACTAATTCTCTTAAATTTTGGGAATTAACTATGAGGATTATCTTCAAGTTAATTCCGATTAAGGCAGTTAACTTCGGACTTTCGTTCGTCTATCAGCGCTTCATCCACTATTCTTTATCATGAAGCTTCTTATACTTTGATTTTCTTTGGTGAATTTTTGGGGAGCAATAACCTAACAAGTGGTGAATCACGGGTTCTGGTGAATGAACTATTAGTGGTGGTGATGCACCACAGCCAGAAAGAGGTAATTCTCTAAACAAATTATGTTGTTACCAGACTTTAAAATTTTCTAAAATCTGCCGGCACAAAATTGTTATGCTTATTGAGCTAAGCTAGAACTCCATGGATAGCCTCGTAGGCGCTTAAGGCCATCTAGAATTCCACCCCGTTGTTAGCTATTCAATCTACGCAGTTAAAAATCGTGGTGAAAGTCGCATACGCCGGAAGTTTGAAAGGACGCGCATGGAGTTGGGCCTTAAAAGCCTTAAAGGCCCAAATCCTTTCAGGCGTTCGCAACTTTCACCATCCGGAGGGAATCTATGGCTAGATCACCCCAACTATTGATACTACATTAAATAAAAATTGCTAATCCTGTCCCATCAATAAATATGGATATGCTATCACTGTACAAATGATGAATCAGTATTGAACTGGTATCCAAACAAAGTATGCGTAAGAAATCAATTAACTATTGACAAATTCGGAATTCTTAAAAAAATTAAATTTGACATATGGTTTCAGCATGATTCGAACCCTGTTCGTCTGGGCTATGAGCCCAGTGCTCTACCATTAGGCTACGGCATGTCATGAAATTTCAGAGAAATATTCAAATATATGAAATATAAAAAAATTTTAAATCCAAAAAGCATTTCAACAAGTTGTAATATTGCTCTCACGCCAATATGAAATAGTACAGTGCTGTCCTTAAATATTTTTCTTAAACAAATAAAAAAGTAAAGACCCATCAAAAAAAAATTTTTTTTAATTGCAATATGACTTTTTATTAGATGCAAATAAGATTTGATAGTGGATCCATTCCAAATGATATAGCAGCCCAAGCATTTCCCTCAATGCACGATTTTTATATGTGTAAATTGATAGCTGAAAGCTGTGAAACTAACCATAGCTATACACAATGCAAATACAAGACACAAACCCGTCTGGTTAAATGCCATTATATCTAACAGATATCGCTGGGTGATGCACCACAGCCAAGAGAATTACGGCGACATCTGCTGGATATAATGATCATATACATATAAACAGAAGGGTTTGTGTCTTGTATTTGCATTGTGTATGCTATGGTTAGTTTCACAGCTTTGAAACTCAATAAGAATAACAATTTTGTGCCGGCAGATTTTAGAAAATTGTAAAGTCTGGTAACAACATAATTGGTTTAATGTTGACACAAAGCATATATACACCTTGAGTTGTAAGCGCAATGTGCTTGCAAAATTTTGGTATAGATTTGTATGCAGTACTAAAAAATTGAAAATAAAAGATGATAAAAACATTTTAAGGCTACCTTTATATAAATGGACCAAAAAATAGAAGGCAATTTGCCTTTAATACAGACATAGTCTTGTTGAATTTTTACTAAAAAACTTTAACAATAGCTCTTGTAAAAAATTTTAGTATTTAAAATTATAAAGGTACGCGCTCTACCTTAAAATTTTAAATAATCAATTAGTTAATCATGGTTTGCCTTAAATTGAAAGATTGCGCTCCACCTTTATAGTTTTAAATCCCAAAATTCTTCTACAAAAGCTATTGTTAAACATTTTTAGTCAAAATTCAACAAGACTTTGTCTGTATAAAGGAAAATTTGCCTTCTATTTTTTGGTCCATTTATATAAAGGTAGTCCTTAAAATTTGTTTATCATCTTTTATTCGATTTCATGCTGTACGACATTTTATTTTCATTTAATTTATTTATTTTTTTTCTTTTCGAATAGAATTGAAAGCAATATCGGCTTACTCTCGTTTCCAACGCAACACATATGCACTTTTGTATACAACGAGTGTGTGTGTGTGTGTAAGAAAATATGAGTATTAATCTGTGTATGTTTACGCTAGCATTGTATGGCTGCTTATTTTTGCATATTTGAAATCACAGCCTACACAACCCCTTCCTCACTTCGCACTTTTCAGCTGCTGATTCAAGCGTATCTGTTTCTTCACCTAAATTCTAATCACGACAGCCTTCACAAGCTGAAATCGAAGCCGATTTTTTTTATTAAATTCTTCAAACCAACTTGTATTACTTCTTTTGTGCGCTGCAATCTGACGTTCGATCCAATTTTATTAGTACTCATTTCTAAACTTTTCTTTTTAGTTTTGAGATCTTTTCACGTTTCTAATATCTTTAGGTTTTGTTTGTTGCTAGGTTTTTCTCATAATTCTTTATTTTTTTTCACTGCTAAAGCAATACAATTTTTATGGTTTCTTAAATTTTTTTGTTATACTCGATTTAGTTCGAAATGACAAACATTTGCTAGTTTTGGCACTTTAATTTATTATTATTGCAGGCGTTGTGGAAAATTGTATTCGTTTTCGTGAAATTGAGTTTCAATTTTTTTTGGATGCGCTGAGGCTAGTTCTCCGAGTCTGTGAGAAGGAGGCCAATGAGTTTAGAAATTAAGTTTTTGTAACAAATATTTTACTAATTGTTGTTGTCTGTTAATTTATAAGATTTCGGCACGGAAACGAGCTCAAGGCATAAAGCAATAATTTTCATAATTATTGTTAGATAAGGTTTAATGGCCGCGCTCAATAAAGAGCTCCTCTTTTTTATTGGACGTTGGGGTAGCGCACTACCCTCAAGTGGCCATGAAACCAGGATAATCCTGTTCATTCTGACCATGATATTGTACCGTTTCCTCCAAATTGTCCACCGACGACTTTTTAGCTGAAATAAATGAACTTGCTTTAGACAGATAACCTAGTTCCAACATGTCCGGGAGGGTCCTTGACTTGTTATTTGTTGATGATGCATCAAAATTCACTCTTAGGAGGGGTGAACCTCTTGCTGTACCTGAAGACCTTACCATCCTTCCCTGGAAATAGTTTACGAATTGAAAAAAAGTTTTCGGAGTTGCATTACTACTGTCTACGACTCTAGTTTTAGATTTGAATCGCGAAGGCTATTTTAATAAACTTAACCCATATTTATCTGCAGTAGTTTGGCCCAATACGGTGCAGATATTGACAAAAACGTTTTCGGACTTCAACACCATCATTCACGCTATTCTGGAAAGACACGATCTAAGCGTAGCCGTGTTTTTCACTGATCTAGTCCCAAATATGGTTCACCAAAGAGCTGAACATTTAAAAATAAAAAATTGCGTCCTTCAAGCTATACAAGAAGACGGGTTCACACTATGACTATTTGAACTACTTATATTGCGTCATAAATATTTTGAATTACAATATCTCTCTCTGTAAGATGAAAAGAAAATAACTTGCAATCCGAAAGCTTTCTTTGATTTCGTAAACTCTAAACGTAGGTTAAAGGGTTTCCTTCTGGTATGAAATACCGTAATGATTTCTCTAGCGACGATCAAGATATTGCCAACTTCTTTGCACAATTTTTCAATTCCAACTATTCCCCTGATTAATTTCCTTGTCTAATGAATACCCGTATCAACTAAATCAGATAACGCAATTAATATTCCAGCATATCTCCGAGGAGGTTTTTTGTCACATTTAACGTCTTGAGAAATCTTACAAATACGGTCCCGACCTATTTCCACTTGTTTTCCTAAAAATGCGCTGACCATATTTATCAGCCCTATAACTGACCTATTCAATATGTCCCTAAAACACGGTGTTTTTTCCTGCTGTTGGAAGGAATCTTTTCTTATACCCCTTCATAAAAACGGTAGTTAGATCATGTGTAGAAAAATTATCGAGGAATTGCAAAATTGTCTGCCATCCCAAAGGTATTTGAAGCCATTGTTACTAATCAGCTAACATTTTCCCATTTCTACGTTGATTACAGATTCACAGCACGGGTTCTGTAAAGGCAAATCTAACATTACTAATCTACTTGAATTCACAACTCATGCTTCTAATGGATTTAGAGAAAATCTTCACACCGATGTTATATGCACTGATTTCAGTAAAGCATTTGATAAAGTTTCCCATCATTGCTTATCCACAAGCTTCATCGACTTGGCTTCCAACCTGGCATCAGCCAGTGGATCTCTTCGTATCTCTGCGGTAGAACGCAAAAAGTAATTTTAAAATACTCTTTCAAATCGCGGGTTCGAATCGAGCTCACGGCCTAACAATAATTTTTTATCATTATTATTGTTATGATACATTTTTTCTTAATTGAACATTTTTTAAATTAGAATAGAAGAAAGAAGATGGCAGCATTGCCATCAAACAAGTCCAATTTTCACATCCATTCTGCAACAGATGTCGCAGTGTTGTGAATATAATTGGCACGAACCAGAATAGAAGTAGGATAATGAAGGCAAACAAAAAACCGCTGTGATGGTTATGGCAGCGGCGCCTAACCGTTGCCGAATTTAGCAGTTCCCGAAATGGATCTATACAACGAGCTTGGCAGTTGTCTAAATTTTTTCTTTCTTCTATTCTAATTTAAAAATTTTTCAATTAAGAAAAAATGTATCATAACAATAATAATGATAAAAAATTATTGTTAGGCCTTGAGCTCGATTCGAGCCCGCGATCTTACAAATCAGTAGGCCGATATAACAACAAAAAATACTCTTTCAAATGTTATTAATGTTCCCTCTGGCGTCCCACAGGGTAGTCATCTCGGTCCAATTCTGTTCTTGCTATTTATTAATGATATCTGTACCACAATAAAATATTCCAAAATTTTAATGTATGCTGATGATGTAAAAACTTTTTAGGTCCTATGCGTCTATTGATGAACGTCCCTTGCTTCAACCGGATTTAAACTGCTTAGTGCTTGGTGCAACGCAAACTCTATGCCGCTGAATCTCATTAAATGTAAATTCATGTGCCTCTCTCGAAGATCTTTGCCAGCAGCTCTTACGTAATTAGTAATTTTTGTCTTGCATCAGTAAATATTTTGTTGACTTCGGAGTCACCATGGATGCTAAACTTAGTTTCAAGCTTCATATTGTGGCTACTGTCATTCGTGAAACGATGGTCTAAAGAATTTGTGACCCTTATGTAACTAAAGCCCTTTTTACCACATTAGTTAGACCGATACTAGAATACGGATCAATAGTCTGGAATCCGCGATATCAAGTTCATGCAGATATACTAGAGTCAATACAGAAGCAATATTTACTTTTTTCTTTAAGGAATTTTCATTGGGACTCTGGGTATAATCTTCCACCTTATACTAGTCGGTTAAAGCTTATCAATCTTCCAACTCTCGCAAGTCGTAGAGAAATGTTAGGCGTATTATTCATGGCTAAACTACTGAATGGACTGGTTTCTAGCCCCTTTCTTTTGAACGAAGTAAACTTCAATGTCCCATCACGAGCGTCAAGACATTACAAACATCTTCTTTTGAGGCAGTGCAGAACTAATTTCAAATTAAATGAACCTTTTCGGTGTTTGTGTCATGATTTTAGCTCTCATTCGAACTCGTTTGATATAACAGATTCACTTTTTACTATAAAGAAAACTGTTCTATCCTGTCTTAACTCGTAACAAATCTTTATATAAAATGATCACTTATTTAACTATGTAGTATATGTATTACTTCCAACTGTTATGTATAATACTCAGCTGATGATATTTATTCTATAGCGGAGCAGTTTTATATCTCACGCTTAACAAACCTCCGCCTATCAACAACTTGGCAAAAAGAAAATCCGTGCGTCATGCGGATGCGCCCTTCGTTTCGGTTGGGCGGGCTTTGGAGGGTATTTATCCGTTGGATTTATTATTATTATTATTATTATTATGTTATTATTTATGTGTCCACACCGCGGGACCGCCTTTAGGTATAACGTCGAGGGGACGATTTAGTCGCCCACTACTTCGTATGCGCATTCTCTGCCCTCCCTTTCAGCTCCTCATGGAACTGGGGGTAGGGAGGGAGGGAATGGCCTGAAGGTTGAATGTGTCCACATAAATCGTTCCCGAGATGGTCGGGCTAGCACCTTAATGGTGCTATGGTACCGGAGCGTACAAGATTTGTATCCGGCAAAGGACCATCACATCGATAACACTCCCCAAAGCCATCGGGGAGGAACCTTACCGCTACAACAACAACAACAACAACAGTCAATGACAACTCCTAGATATTTGAAGGAGGGCTTTGAATTTATTTGATAATCTCCTATGGTTAGGACCAATTCATCCACAGTCCGCTTTGAGCTCACCAGAACCACTTCTGTCTTATTGCAAGCCATCTCCAGCCCAAGGTCGTCAACCATTCCTTTATTCTTCCCACGGCGTCATTACATAATGCTTGGAGCAGATCAAGTTTCTTGGTCACTGCTACTACGACAATATCATCTGCATAGCCGACAATTTCCGTGCCTCCGGGAAGGTGGATTTGTAGCACCCCGTCATACATCGCATTCCAAATAGTTGGACCTAGAACAGATCCCTGAGGGACACCGTCCGTGATGTTGTGCTTTCTTGGTCCCTCATCCGTATCAAAAAGGAGACCTCAAAAAGGCTGAATGTGTCCATAGTAACCGCTTTATTTGCAAGCTAGTGTAAATAAAACGCTAGGTAGATTAGCAAATTGCATAGAAATCAACAACACAATGTAAGCTAGTTCAGTTGGCTAAGCGGTTTGAAAGCGGATGAAGTCGACCAAAACAAGGGCACCTCTGTGAACGAGCGAATGGCACATTCATACGACTGTGCAGATAAACAAAAATAACAGCTTGGCGACAGGGAGACATATGTATAAACAAACACATGCATTCCATGTAGTTTGTTTTTGTAATTCTCTGGTTGAGTGTGAAAAACATGCTGCGTCAGGATTAGTAATGTCAAATCAGATAAAATAGTACCAAATAGCTGATAAACTTCAACCACCTGTATGGTTCCGCCATGCTGAAACTATTTAGCTAGTTTGAAGCGTTTTTTTCAAGCTCGCTTGCAAAATAACGGAAACTAGTATTACCAAAATTTTTTTGACGACAAAACGGGAAAAACGTTATGATAGGATTTACTTTTTTAGTTTAACACTGTCTTTCATAACAAGCCGATGAGTCGTTGATAAGAAATTAATAACACGCTGATAGAAAATTGATAATGACAAATCGATAAATTTTGGATAAGAATCGATAAATTTTCGATAGCGAAACGATAACTACTCGACAACAAGTCGATGCAAATTTGATCGCAAATCGATGCGACGCTAATAACAAATTGTTTATATTCCGATATACTATCGATAACTTTTCGTTATAAAATCCATAAATTTTGATAAGTAGTCGACAATATTAAGATAAGTCCATATATTTTAAAATTTTTTTTGTAACAAATTGATAAAAAACAACTAACTGTGGAAAGGTAAAGGATAAGGGCGACTAGCTGTAGGTAGAAATGAGGAAATGGAGAAGCAGAGGAAGGGCGAGAAGAGAAAAATAATGAGAAAATAAAATATAAAATATGGGAGCGATATCTAAACGTCCTACTTATATGTAGTGGAATCGTAGTAGGGAGGGGCAGATGAGGTAGTAATTCAATATACATCAGACTTGAAATAAAATTTGCGGTAAATGGAACAGGTCTTAGATAACAAGCGTTTTAAGGTTCTTAGAAAAATTAGCATGCCTTTATTGACCCGAAGGTTCGAGAGATATGCATCCGAGTAGACGTGCTGTTTTTTTCTTTCACGAGGTTGAGGTTTGGGTATATGTGTAGGTAAGATAGAGGCACAGGAATGGAGGTGGATAACCTACACATAACCTATTAAAAGAAGAGGTGGAGGATCACGTAGGAGTGACGTGAATGCAGTGAAGTATGTTTATATATAGATATGTAGTTGTAGATGTAGAAATAGAACAAAAAGTATTGATTATGGGTCTCTTGAAGAAATTTTAATAGTTTCCTGGGTTCATTCTTCTTGCTCCTTCCAAGTTGAACAGAAATTAAACATAGAACACACTGCATTTTATTCATTTGTATCTCTATCGCAGGAAAGGGACCAGCGATGTTTATACAAAATATGTATTGACATAAATTGAATTCAAAACATTATTATAAGCCGACTAGCAGACCCGTCAGACGTTGTTCTGCTCTAAATTTGGTCTAATTGCATACATTTTAATAAGCTTTTTCCGTCAAACTCTGCCCTCGCCCTCTATACATTTTCCTAATCTTTGTATTCACTCCTCTTCCGTATTTTTCGCTTCATCTATCTCCATCTTCATCTCATTCTCTCTCCTTCTAAGTCTCCTTCTCTCTTTCTCTTTTCTCAAATTTTTCTCATTCTTCTTCATATCTTATTGCCAGTCCTAGAGGGTGGTATGTATTTTGTTTCGGTCCCATTCTGAGTCTCAGTCCCAGTCCCACTCCGATTCTCAGTCTCAGTCCCAGTCCTAGTCCTAATCCCAGTCCCAGTCCGTCTCTGGTCTACTTCCCGGAAAAAGGTCATAAATACTAATATACGCAAATTTATATACCAAATTTCAGGCAAATCGAATAGGACGTATGTAAATAGGTATGTGGGTATTATTAATTCATGTCTTTATTTCGGCTTCGCATGCATATTTATCAGTTTTGCCAGGTTGATGCGACTAAATCGAATATCACAATGAAAATTGCTTTAAAGCACACGTATTGTACGTGTATCCGGGTACACGTTTTGGCCTATATCTCGAGACCCTAGTCACCCAGGGTTATGAAAATTACTCTCTACTAAAGCACTCATCAACAGCTTTCATTTGATATCCATATCCTATAAACACATTCTAGCGGTACCCGGGTCCACGTTTTGGCCTATATCTCGAGACGTTAGTCACCCAGGGGAATGAAAATTACCCTCTACTATAGCACTCATCAACAGCTTTCGTTTGTTATCCATATTCTATAAACACATTCTAGGGGTACCCGGGTCCACGTTTTGGCCTATATCTCGAGATCCTGTGCATTGATCCTGAATTTCCTCGGGATCCCTAGACCTTTCCAACGAATGCAAAACCGTGGAAATCGGTTGGTGCGTTCTGGAGTTATAGCGTCAGGAAGGAAAACCCAACTTATTTTTATATTTAGATATAATTTTTTTTGATTTTTTTTAAGTACCCACGCCAATCGCTTATATGTGCCCTCATGATTTAAATTTTCCATTTTTTCCAGTCCGACCGCTTCAAACGGTTAAAAGAATGTCACATTTGAATTTTATTTTAGATCGGAAATGTTTAAGGCACAGTGGTTACAGTTTACATTACGGTATGTAGATACAATATATCAACTTTAACCACTGTTCGAGTTTCTATGCGACTAGCAGGGTACCCGGCGTTGCTCGGGTTGAGCAGATACTAATCCAAATAAGAAGGTGTATTTTAACGCATTCCTTCCCGTTACTCAAAGCCAAGCAATCAGTATATAAGATTTTATTGATCTTCTTCAAAATGTATCTCCCAATTTTTCCCATTTATACCCTTTATAATTTCCTCATCTCTCCCTTTTTTTTACACCCTCTACCTCTCTCTTTCTTTTTTCTCAGATCCCTCATTCCTCTAATTTAGCATTCTTTGCTTTATTTTTCAAATTTTATTTCGTCACACACAATTCATACTCAAAATCTCATAACTTAATGAAAATATTTTAGCTGCCTACAATTCTTGTTTATCACCTCATATAGACAGCTAGTTTTACAAAGGAATGCTTAAATTTAATAAAAATTTTAAATCACTTAATGCAATCGCGTAAACTTTCTGTGAATTCAATGCTATGACAAAAGTTCTGCACCTAAGTACGTACATGGCGTATGAGTAACTTTTGCTGACATACAAAATTTGTCGCACCACCCAGTGGCGCACGTGAAATTGAAAAAAAAATTGTATTTAAAATTGAAAACACCTTCGTCTTGATCGAAGGAACCTATAGCCAAAATTTTATGATGATTGAAGTGTGGGAAATACGTTTCAATAGGGAACACACACACGCACAGATTTTGATTTTTAGATACATAGATATCACCTTCTAAATGTGCGTCCACACCAGTAACAAAACGTGTTGCAAACAATTATATAACCAATGCTATGTAACTTGTTAGAAATTCAACTGAAAAATGTTGTATAACACGATGTTGTGCAACTGTTTTCTGTTTTTATAGCAGGTTACATGTTGCCCAGAGGTTGTCGGTAAATATCAAAGGAATAGATAACTTGGTTGTATAACAAGTTGCAATTGTTTAAAACGTACCTCTATATTATCGATTTCAAGAGTTCGAAAACAAAAAATTTTATTCAAATTATCAGAATCCCCATAGAGAAGAATCTTAGTTTTGACCACTGCGACATTTTCTGTCCAATGATGATCAAAACTAATGTGATATATTTTTGATTTTTTAAAAAAATGCTTTATTTGATTAATAAGGACGACCCTTATGCGCATGCTTATATAATATATTCGCTTCTATTCTGATGATATAATAAAAATATTAATGCTGTTTGCACCTCATACAACTATTTTGCATTGCAATACTTACTTCCACGCATTAGCGTCGATGATCGCAGACGTGCACACTTGCATACAAATAGCTCGCACCGAAGATTGTTTAGAGACAACTTTGGTTTTTGTGTGCATTGAATTTTCACGTCACATCAAGATACTTGCATCTGTGAAACTATTATGCTCTTCGTATAAATATGTATTTGCCTAAATTTTTTTTTGTTATATGTATGTAAATACATATTTTCAACCATATTTTCGCTGCATATGTATTTATGTAAATCTTAGCACACATACACCGGTGTGTGTAAAAATGTGTGTGTATGTATGCAATTTCAATGTTTTCATTTTCAGTTAATGTCATTTCATTGTTAAGCTATCGAGAACGCGCCAGCGTCTTTGGCTTAAAAAGGGTAATATTAAAAATAGTTATACATATTAAAATATATATAAAATGCAATGACATGAAAAGCACATACGCACACACATACACATACTGTGAAATGCATTCAAAATAGTCGCTACTCTTACCACTCTCTATATCAGCTTTTTCTGCTATCTGCACTTAAGTTTTTTCTTTTCAATCTTTTTCTAAATATAAGCAGCTTCTCTCTATCGCTTGCATGGGTTTCATACATCTGGTGCTGCATTGCCCTGCAAAAAATAGTGCGTCTAATCCCTAAAGAGAGCGGTTGCCGATTGATCTCTTTTGTCTACATTGAGGCATAATTGATACCAACTAGTCCATTTTGGGTACAGTGGGGATTAGTCAGGTTGTCAATGTAGCCCATTTTAAAAAAACAAAAGAAAGCGGCAACGAAATAAGTTAAATAAAAAAGCTTATAGGTAGTTGATTCGAATTATTTAAAAATAAAATAGTTAAAAAAAATTTTTTAAGTTAAACGGTTTTATTGAAAACAATACTTACATTAAGTAATAATAATACTAAAAGCTAGAAAATAGAAAATAGGTCCTACGTACTAGTCGTCACGCTCCTCATCAATCTATGGCGTTGATCAGACAATTAAATAAAAGCGTTGGACGGGTCAAATTTCTATTGATAGTCATAAGTAAGACCAACTGAACCTTAATCAGCTTATGCTGCGGCTCACATTTTAGTCTTTATTTAATTCTATTAGTTCATTTATTCTATTTACTCGACCCGGCGCCACGTATGCTTGTCCCTCCTCGAACTTTAAAGTATTTTGATGTCACTTCTACCGACTGTATGTAATATTTGTTCCTAATATGAGCCAAGTCGAATCACAAATACGATTTTTTTGAATATCTCGATCCTTGGGCCACCTGGCGGCGATTTTTTTTCATATGTCGCTTTCTATTCATGCATGTATAATGTATGTGTTCCAAATATGAGCCTAATGGGAGCACAAATACGATTATTTGAATATCTGGAAACCTGCGCCACCTAGCGGCGATTTTATTTCATGTATGTAATATGTGTCGAATCAGAGCACAAATACGATTTCTTTGAATATCTCAATCCTTGCGCCACCTTGCGGTGATTTTATTTTATATGCCCCTTTCTATTTTTGTATGTATTATGTGATCCAAATATGAGCCAAATCGGCCCAAAAATACGATTTTCAGAAATATTTGAATCCATGCGCGACCTATCGGAGTTTTTTTCTTATTATTGTATTATCATCGGGTTCTGAACTACATATATTCTAAGTTTCATCTTGTAGCTTATCGGGAAGTTACTTAAATTTCAATTACAAAACTATTCGCTACACAAAGTCAAGCTATATAAAACCGTTTAAAAATGCGGAGCCCTATTCCGCACCTAAATGACTTGGAACATATGTTGCATTATCGTCGACCCATATCTCTTGGAATGAGTTGGCGACTTAGTAATTTGTTTTACAAGATGTATCTAACAATTTTTTGCCAGTTTTAATATTGCATTTAAAATGTACATAGCCTTGTGCCATACGAAAACTAACACTTTTTGATGAGAAAAGAGAATAGTCTTCATTCGTTCCCATATGGGTACAAAGATTATTGGGCCTATCGTTGCCGTTAGGGTATAAATGGGCACAATTAGTCTCTTTGTTTAAATAAACGGGAACAGTTCAACGCATACAAAGAGTTCAAAACTGGCATTAGTCGCATACTCCTTTGCGACTCATCCCGTACTCATCATAGACTAATCGCGTTTTTTGCAGGATGGCTTAATGTGTGCACATGTGCATGTGTGCGTACGTGCTTGTATTATAGAGCTAACAAAAATCATGTTGCATATTTTAAGGGATTTGCAAACACCACATTCAATTGTATTGCCACTGATTGGCATTTTTTAAGTATCAGATATATGAAGATATATTTAGTGCCATGGAATCCTTCTATGTATGTATGCGTGCGCAGATTTAATAACTTAACTGATTTGATGTGCATGCAGAATATGCAATTTTCAAATTCTTTTTTTGCTATTGGATTTAACCAAAATTGAATGTGTGAGAAGAATGATAATTGAAAGTGTATATAAATCGAAACAAACTGAAATTAGTATAGCTGGAATTAAAAAATACGTAATAAAAAATTAAGACGTGTGATCTATCTTAGCTGATAGATGGTTTATATTTAAATTGAAAATAATATTTCACATATATTTTGGGAAGGTCGAAAGAGACACCAGTCTATCCGTGTGTGGAAATATCCCACACTTCCACTCGAAGATATTATTGTCCATTGTGAGTGCCCTCATTGAGTACTGGGTGACCGCAGATTCGTCCATTCACATTACTTCCTAGTTGTGCTGGACGAAGAATTTGCCTGCTCTGTGAAAGATACATTTTCTCAACCTCTATCAGACTGTCGAAAATTCGTGCGCACAGAAATTTTAGTCCTGGACATAGGCAGTGAAATTACTGAATCGACTTCTCTTCCTCCTCATACTTACAGCTTCCCACCGTGGGATCATTTTTGAAATAGCGCAATGACCTGTGATGACACCCGTAAAAATGTTCACTGCAGCTTGGTTGAGAATTAAGCTAGTTGCTTTCCTATCTAAACATGACCATAAAGACTTTAAGATCTCGCTAACTTCACTATTGTGGCACAGCAAGTCCTTTGCCTTAAACTTAATATTCCTCGAAATGTTGAAAAATAAAATGTTAAATTTTCGCCAAAAAATGTATCATTTTTTAGCAGGAGATAACCCAGTGGTATTCGTACGGACTTGTACGCCTCAGTGCTGACCCATTTTGGGAACGTTTCCTGGCATCTCATCATCGTTTGGGGTGTCTTTCCCGCACGATACCCGACTCTATCACGTTGGCCTTTGTGGCGGCCTGGCTGTCGACAAACAATCATTTCAATGAGGTCTGGACCGTACTACCCTTGAGCAGTCTGGATGATCTCTCTGTAGCATATATCACTCTGCCTAGAAGATATTGCATGAGTCTGGGAGTTGGTACATTTGATTTACCTCCAGATGCTTTTACTATATTCCAGGTTCAGTTGTCTTCCATTTTTGAACCGTCTGTATAGGTTGCAACACAAAGGATGTATAGCTGGCCATAAAGTGACGGTATCATTACACCTCATCGTCCTCCATATAGGTATTACAGCTGCGGCTGTCCAGTAATAAAGTCGTTCCGCCTGAACTCCCATTGAGAAGTGCCCTGTTATTACTTCAGTAACCATAAACAGATGAGCTTTTGTAAAGCCCAATAGCTCCGCCGAGCGCGTGGAATCAATAGAAAGATCTCGACACACTGCAAGAGGTGGTGACAGCCCAGTGTTTGCTAGTCTGACTCTAGACTCACCTGTCTAGAAGCAGATGACAAGAGGTCAGCAGAATCCCAAAATCTCCACTGATTGAACCGTTCAATTCGCGCTTCCAAAGAGATTAGCTCGACAGTTGCCAAGAATATGCTAATGCCCTGGCACTTATAACAATTTTTCGAAAAATGTCGTTAGGCGTAGATGTTTAAAAAGGGCACTTATTATTCCTATCTTCGCCAATCGCTGCACTGCTTCCACTTTTTGACAGTGGAATCAGTTTGACCACCATATACCACGGGTAACATGCCATCGAAGCCTTGCTAGCCCTGTCCTCCAAAACAAGCTTCAATGACAAGTTTCTGTACAGAATTGTCCCGATGAACTTAACCCTTTCAGACAGCACCAGCGGTACCCCCAATAGAAGATGGCCTAAATGCAAGAATTCGTTTTGCTAAGTTCGACAGCTAATACGCATGCTTCGTACGATCAGGACACCCAGGTAACCCTGTAAAACGTGCCTCACTGTATTCAGAAATTTACCCATGAAAACAAATTGCAGTGGCATAAGTTACCACTCTCGAGGTCCTGAAACAGGTCTTTCATTTCCACGACACATAGCATGAGAGAAACAACGTCCCCTTCCCACCTTTCTCTGGGCCGTCGTTCATCCCCACTCCGCCGCTAGAGTTTTGCCAATCAACAATCTGCTGATGAGTGCTAAAAGTATTTGTGAGAGCTTTTCTCCGCTTTGGAGACGAAGTTGACTTTAACAGTATTACAAGACTTGGGAGCATACCACAACCGTAGATAGTTGGCATAAATTGGAGCCAGCCAGTTGTAATAAACCTCCAAAAATTTCAGAAGTTTCGCAGAAATTATGCCATACACACCCGAAGACTTAATGCCCTGTGCAAGTGGCTTTTCCCAAGGGAATCGCCGGTCGTGAAGCAGATTCCTGCAAAACTGAAATATCCGGAAAACTAGTGTACATTAGAAACGCAAGGCATTCCTCGTCACTCATTGCCCAGCTTGTATTCACTTCGCTCATGTGCCCCAGTGGAGCTGGATCGCTCGATAGAATTTTTCTGAGCCTCGCGCAATAGTTTCACCCTTCCACATATTCTTATAAACTTATCCAGGAGTCCCGTTTGGATATCCTAATTTATTTAAAAATAATCAACACCAATTTTAATATATCTCAGTCCGAGTTTAATTTCTTCCTACGGGCCGTATTGCCGCCTACTTCAAGCTGTAAAGTCACATAGCGTATCTGCCCTCCACGATATGGGTAGAAGTAAGCCATATGAGTTTTCAGTGGACAGGAGAAATGAAAATCACTATTAAAAGGCCGAGTGGAATTTCCTGCACGGCATAAGAGCAGTTTCTAAATGAGATTTTCTTTGGACGTGACAGTTCAAGAGAGAGCTGTGTATAACGATGGTCTGGGAAGGAATGCTCAGAGAGAACATTCCAACATTGCTTTAGATCAAAGAAATTCTAAGATTCAGATTGAAGTAAGCGTGGAACACCACCCTTCTCCAATAGACACAGTGCATAGCCATTAGTCCATTTTCTGCACTTTTCATCTAATTCCAGTTCTTCATTATCAGGACGCTCAAACAAGAGCGTGATATATATAACATATTTTATAAAGATTTGTAATCTTAACTTTTTTAAATTAACTAAACTTTTATTGCACTAAATTATAGTACGGCAATATAAATTTTTGCTTCGTGATAAAGCTTTAATGTCAATAATTTGCTAATACATAGACAAATATTGACATTATTTGTGTGCAATTAGTCGCGGAAAAGCCAAACGATACCAACTAGTAAACAATCATAAAGCAACAAATAAGCAAGCGAACTATGAATAAATCAAATTGGAAAATTGTCATCCAACTCAGCTGCGGTTTTTAGAATAAATATGGCGGCAGAGGAAATTTGATACGATTTTGTCTACCAATAAATAAACATTACCTAATTTATATATATATGAGTATGTGTGTCTGTATATACAAAAACTTTAATGTGTGCAACTGTAAAAATTTCATCCATACTCTTCACTCTCCGCCGCCACAACTGTGCAAAGTCATCAGAAATCATGCTAATTAATATGCGCCCATAAAACGCTTTAATTAGCTTAGTATGACACTTTAGATTCTTGCTTATCTTTTTATAATTGGTTCATAAATAAATTATTGAAGCATATATGCAGGCGTGTTAAAGCATTCAATCACGCGCCAAGCCAAACCACAAAAAATATACAAGCGCTTCCTCATTAAGTATGCATTCAAGAGTAATAGTGTTAGTGTGTTAGTGCGTTAGTATGCGCTGCGCATAATTTACTTATATATGTGAGCGTGACAAAAACAATACGTGGAGCGCATAAATTAGTCAAATTCATATAAAAAGCACTAACACGCCCATACACACATGCAAACAAACAAACCAAACATTTTGCAACAAACTCATCTGGATAATATTGCAACTTGAATTCGTTTGTATGCGCAAAGTGTCACTGAACTAAATTTAATGAAATTCGATTGAAGTGTTACAGTTAAACGCGTATGCATTTAGAATGTGTAAATTGTTTAGAGGTTTGAGCTAGACCATATAACCAGATTTGAAGGTTTGCAAGTAAGTAAAACTGAGTGGGGAGCTTTTTGGTTTGATTGGCTTAGAATTAGAACACAAGCAAGAAAAGAATTTGTTACTCGTTTAGGTTTCTCTGAAGTGTCACTAGGGGAATTTGTAATTATACATATATTAATGTGTGCGTGCTTTCGTTATTTTGTAAATGAGTTTGCGTTTGTATTCACACAAGTATAGTTAATTTTGTAGTCTATTAGCGGTGAGTAATGAGACTGATTTAATTATGCGAGGGCGTGAGGAACTTAATATATAGACAATTTTTAGAAATTGCTATAGTAAAAAATTGCTAATATTGAAAATAAGATTTGGTTATCACTTATCAAAAAACAATTTGTTTATAAAAAATAGTTAAAAAGTATTTGAAAAAAAAATAATAATAATAAACTAGTATGCTCAAAATAGAGCTCGCCGCAAAATAAGAAACCGATAATTTGTGAACTTAAAAATAAAATTTATAAACTTTGTCGTTTGAAAAACTTTTTAGTGTAAAAATTTGCAAATATTGAAGATGATTTGGTTTCCACTTATCATTGTATATAACAGTTAAAAGGTATTTGAAAAAAAAATAACAATTTATTAAAATTTAAATTTTTTATACAACATGTACTATGCTCTAAATAGAACTCAACGAAAATAAGAAACCGAAAATTTCTGAACTTGAAAATAAAAGTTATCAACTTTTTAATTTGAAATTATTTAGGTTGAGATTTTTAGTTTTTAAACTTATAAAATTGAAACAATCAAATTTTTGTTTTGGATAAATTTTTTCATAACCTATAATACATATCTTTTAAACTCAAAATTAATGTTTGTTTTTAAGTTTTGAAGTTTTTAAATTTTTTGAAAATATATTCTTTAAAAATCTTAATTTAAAAATTGTTTGATTTTTTTGTTCAAATTTTTTGAAAATTTGTTCTCTTTTTTATAAGCTAAAAATTATCTGTATTATAAGCTAAACAATTTTCTTTTATTTTTTTTTGAATTTCTTGAAACTTTTCCTGTTTGTTAAATGCCTTTATAGCTTAAATTGTGTACATTTCTTTAGAACTTAAAGTTTTAACGTTTTTAAATTTTTTGAAAATTTAAAATTTTTTATAGAATTTGTTTTGTTTTTTAAATATCTTTTTAACTTCAAATATATTTCTTTAATACTTAAAATTTTTAATATCCTTTTAGCTTAAGATATATATTTCTTTAAAACTTAAACTTTTTAAATTTTTTGAAGCTTTACAATTTTTTTGAAAATTCGTTTATTCAAGGTTCGCTTCGAGCTCAAGTCCAATTTTTGTTGGTTGTTAGATTCTTTGAAGTTTTTTTTTCAATACAAATAAAGATCTTAAGCTTATTGAAGTTTTTAAATTTTTTTTAAACATGCTTTGTTTTTTGTTTTAATGTATTTAAATATATTTATTAAATCTAAAAAATTTTTACGTTTTTTAAATTTTTTGGAAGTTTCTAAACAGAATTTCTTGGTAGCTAAAAACACAATTTTTTTTAATTTGATAATTTTGAATGTAGAAGGTTTATAGTTTTAAGTACGGTTTACTTTTATATCTCGTATATGAAATTTATAATATTTTAATAATTTAGTTTTTTACTTTGAATATCGAATTTTGACTCCAAATAAAAATCTTTTCTCTCAGAAAAGGACAATGTTTATGTCATTTTAAATGAATTTATACTTTCTACTTTGATTTTATGATTTCTGTATTTAAAACAATTTCATTTGGCCTTTAAATTTTGAATGGTGCCACTTGATTTTAAATGTCTTTTTTCAGGTCTATGATTTTTTATCTCATAAAAGAAATGTTTCATTGTTCAGTTTAGCATGAATTTTGACTTTGAATATTGAATTTTGATCTCGAATAAGAATTTTGTATCTCAGAGAAGGAGTATCTTTGTGTTGAGATTTGACTTTGAACTTCGAATTTAAGTTTTGCATTTTCAATATTGAACATTGATCTTTTGATTTTTAATATTGCACTTTGAAGTTTGGTTTTTGTATGTTAAAATTTCAGTTTTAAATTGAATTTTGAATCTTGTATTTTGAATTTTTATGTTTCGGGTTTTAAATTTTGGATTCTGAATTTTGAATGATAACTCATGAATTACGAACTATCAGTTATCAATAATTAATAATGAAATATAAAGTAATTTGAACTTCAATTTTGAATTTGCAGTTTGTAGTTTTGAATCTTGTATTTAGAATTTTTTTGTTTCGAATTTTAAATTTTGAATTTGATTTTTGAATTGTGAATTTTGAGTTATGAATATTGAATTATAAATTACGAATTATGAATGACGAATTATCAGTTATCAATTATTAATAATGAAATATAAAATATTAATTATGAGTTTAAAAAATTAGTTATAAATTCGATTTATAAATTATGATTTATTATTTATGAATTTTGAGTTGTGAATTATAAATTATATGATACGAAGTATTGATTATGACTTGCGAGTTATGAATTACCAAACATAAATTATTAAATATAAAGTATGAATTGGAAATACGAATAATGAGGTATGAGTTTTAAAATATGAAGTATGAATTTTTAATTATGAATAACGAACTAAAAATATGGATAAGGAGTTATATATTCGAGCTATAAATTACAAGGAATTATGAATTGTAAATTATGAGTTGAGAATTAAGAATTATAAATTATGAGTTATGAAAATTGTGAAAAATTACTTATGAAGTATGAATTTTGAATTACGAAATATGAGATTGAATTATGAACTAAGGACTGATTATGTATTATGACTTATGAAATATGAATTAAGAATTATCTTTTATTGCATTTTGAATATTCAGGTTTGAGTTTTATTTTGGAATTCTTAACTTCGAATTTAAAATTTTCCTTTAGAATTTTGAGTTTCGAAATTGTTTTTTAAATTTTAAAAATGGATATTAAAATTTGTATTTTTAATTTAATTAATTCTGAATCAACCATTTTGATCTTTGGATATTTATTTTAATTTTGTAGTTCTATATTTTTTTGTCTTCTTATTTCATCAATATTTCGGCACTCATTTACAGTGTCTTGATTCACTAAAGTAAACAAAGTCTACACAGCATAATGTCCACTACGTGCTTGGCACATTCGATCGTGCTTTTGCCACGACATGTGGTAAATCAATTAAATTGCTATAAATATGAAAGACAAACAAAAACGCCAACAAGCGCATAATCACATATGTAAAATATATCGTAAAGCTCGTATATTTATACAACAGCACGCAGAACACACCACACACAAAGGCAGATACAATGTCCTGCACATGCTTTTTCTTGGCTATTTGCCCACCCCAGCAACAACGAATATTTTGGTATTAATTGTGGCGCGCTACGAATACCAATAATTTGGTGGTGAATGAAGTTAAACCAAATTGTTCCCATTACCGGAAAAGGAAGCCGATCAAAAGCCAACAGCAGCATCCACATTATATAGGCGAGTTTTTTGTCATTGTTACTGGTATCACCACGGCCTTTGTTATTAACAATTATGCTGTGAAAGGATAGCCATGTTTCTTAAATGACGATAAACAATAAATTACATTTAATTGTAATCGATGTATGTATGTATGTAACAGTGTGGTTGGATAGCGTATGAAGGCTTGAATGTAGTAACGAAAGATGCAGACAATGAACAACCAAAAATTGTTTGCGTGCGTATAAATTGAACAGATAAGGGTAATGTAAACATAACATTGTTTCGGGAATCGAAACAAACACACCCAACTATAAATTTCCTAGTAAAAGTATCTATTTATTAGCTTTATGATACAGTTACGTTGATAACGTTTGAATGGCATATTCAATAATTCAATAAACAATACACGAAATTGTCTACCTCTTCAATTTTGAGCTAGTTTTAATACAAAGGAGATTTGTTGGTTGATTGGTGAACTCCCGTTGCACGCATAGCTTAAATTTATTTCATATCTTGATCAGTGAGCTGTTAGGTTAGGTTAGGTTAACCCGGCGAGAATGTGGTGACTATATGAAACATTGAGTATGTGGCCGGGCATGGCTTACACCAATACTAAATTGCCTGTATTTATTGGTATATTAATCTTTACATAAAAATGTTTTATTATATTTTAAGAGGGTTCATTAGCTATCTAATAATACTATTTTATTAAAATATACTAGTAATAACTTTCGAGATAGATATTGACCATATATCAAATCATCAGGATCGAAAAAAATTGATTGAGCATGTCGTCCGTCCGTCTGTTCGTTAATATGATAAATGAAGTAAGTAAGTTTTGAGATATCTTCACCAAATTGGTACAGGAGCTTATCTGGACCCAGAATAGATTGGTATTGAAAATGAGCGAAATCGGATGATAACCACGCCCACTTTTTATATATATATAAAATTTTGGAAAACACAAAAAACCTGATTATTTAGTAAATAATACACCTAGAATGTTGAAATTTGACTTATGGACTGATATTGAGACTCTTGATAAAATAAAAAATTATAAATGGGCGTGGCACCGCCCACTTATGATAAAATAAATTTTACAAATATTATTAATCATAAATCAAAAATCGTTAAACCTATCGTAACAAAATTCGGCAGAGAGGTTGCCTTTACTATAAGGAATATTGAAGAAAAATTAACGAAATCGGTTAAGGACCACGCCCATTTTTATATAAAAGATTTTAAAAAGGGTCGTGGACGAAATAGCTTTATCATGATATTTCATTTCCCAAGTGGATTTATAACAATAAATAGGAAAACTTCGAATTTAAAAAAATGGCGTGGCACCGCCCCTTTTATTACTAAGCAATTTTCTATATTTCGGGAGCCATAACTCGAAGAAAATTAACGGATCGTAATGAATTATGTACACAATTTTCCTTATAGCAGGAAAATATTTCTAGCAAAATGGACGGGATCGGTTAAAGACCACGGCAACTTAGATATAAAACAAATTAAAAGGGTCGTAGACTAGAATAATAAGCTATAGCTTAGCAAAATTGTTTTGAATCAATGATATTTCACTTATCAAGTTTTATTGTAAGAGGAAATGGAGAGACATTTTTTTAAACGGGCGGTGCCACGTGTTATGTAGAAAAGTAATTTATCTGAAATGAAATGTACATTTGAAGCTCACGCTGAGTATATAATGTTCGGATACACCCGAACTTAGACACCTTTACTTGTTTTTATTTCGAATAAGTGTCCAAATTTTCCAGTTTTTAATAAAAAATACTAAAAATAATATAAAATATTAAAATTTTAAGAGATTTACAACAAACAAGTTTAAATTTTCAAATTTAAAAACATTTTGAACTTAAAAAAACAGCTTTTGATGTATGAACTATATAACTTTTAGACTTATGGCCCTTTTTTAAGAATTTCAAACTTATTTGTATCATTATTAAATTCGAATTCCTAAAAAAATTTTCATTTATAAAATTTACCTTAGAAGTTTTAAAATTTCTAAATATTTTGAACTTTTTCACAATTGGATTTTAGTGGATGAAACTTTTTTAATTTGTTTTTTCTTTTTCATTTTGCTTTTTTTATTTCAAATCAAGAAATTTTAGAATTTTATTTCATTTTTAAATTTCAAAATATTTTATAATATTCAAGTCTTAAACTAACTGACTTTCAAATTTTGTTGAAACATTTGTTAAACTTCTGGAAAAAATAGATTTTGATTTATGTTTTTTTTTCAAAGATTTCGTATACATTTTTTTAATTTAAACTCTGAAAAATTATATAATATTCAAATCTTAAAAATTTAAAACTTGTTTGAAACGTTTGGATTTTAGTGTATGAAAATCTTTATTTTATGTCTGTTATTTTTATTTTTCGTTTGATTTCGAATTAATTAAGTTTAATTTCAAAAGGTTTTATAATATTTATGTATTAAATTAAAAAATTTTAAATTTGAAAATTTTGAACTTCTGAAATATATTTAATGTTTTTTTTTATATATAATTTTTATTATTACCAATTTTAATTTAATAAAATATTTTATAAAACTCAAACTAGCTCTTATTTTAAAATATGTGCATTTTTCAGTTTTCGTACCTAAAATTATAATTTTTTTACCATTTATTTTTCATTGGAATGATAATGTTATAAAAAAATGTGTGGTATCGAATTTCCATCTTAAAAATAGAAGTAAAACAAATATATTTATTTTCATATTGACTTAAATTTTTAACAAACAAATAAAAAAAATTTTACTATCAAATAAATTATTTTAAATATCTGAAAAACTGAAAATTTGATTTTTTATATTTTTTAACACCACATGGAGAATGTGCATTAAATCTAATATATCACTAAGAAGATTTTAATAATTACATTTTATAACATTAAAATAACAACAACAAAAAATAACTTCTGAAAATTTTGTTTGAACAAGTTTTTTTATAATTTTTAATTTTTTTGCCTTTAATTTCATTGTAAAACATTGTAAAAATTTTAATATTTAGATTCTCGAACATTAAAATAAAAAAAAATAAGTAAATTATAATTTCTGAAACTTTTGTTATTACACGTTTTTTTCATATTTAAATGTTTCTTACAAATTTTTCAAATTTCGGGTTAAAAATAGAAACAAATAAAAAATAATCAAAAATTGCACTTGTTTACATATTAAGATTTGCAGCTTTAATTTAAAATTTTAAACTATCAAATATAAAATTCAAACATTTAAATTTAAAATCATTTTCAGAATTTTTTTCTTTTTCTTTAGCGCATCTCCTTTCCTTAAATCTAAAAATTCACTTAGGAAATTTCCATATGTGTTGTAGTATAAAATTAAAAGAAACAAACAAACAAACAGAAAGCTGTTGTTTTTTTTTACAAAATTTTTCATATATAAAATTTTTGAATTAAAAAAAGAATTAAAACCAAGATTTGTTTACATATTAAGATTTTCCTACTTAAATTTAAAAATATCAATTTTATTTTTCCATTTTAAATTAAAAAATAATTTTTTTTTATCTGTTTTTTAATCAGCGAGACATGCTCAAATTGCTTTATAAAATTGTTTTTGTTATTGATATTATAGAAAATTTATAAAAGTTTACAAACGGCGATGGTTACTAGGACATGCTTCTAAGTTTCACTTCTTCATCAGCTAGCGAGCTGCGGGGCATTCATATGTCTGAGTGGAGAAAGGGATCTGTCTTGATATAATAGTTAATAGCGGATGTACTGCTTATACACTGAAAGAAAAAGACTGGTAAAATCAACCGAAATACAGGTCAATTCAACCGAAATTTCTGTCAATTTTTATCCATCGCAACAAGATGTTGAAACAACTGCGCACAAATCGTTGGTTCGTAATTGACCGTTTTAGTAGTCAAATGAACAAAAAAGTTGTTGCGACAAACAAAAAATAATAAATGTAAAGCGCGATAATCTCCGAAGAGATCTAAGGCCGAGCTTCTCTTCCAATTTGCGTCGTGCTCCTCTTGATTTTTCCTACAAATTGGCCGGACGGGACCTACATGTTTTATGCCGACTCCGAAGGGCATCTGCAAGGCAGATGAGTTTTCACTGAGAGCTTTTCATGGCAGAAATACACTCGGAGCGCTTGCCAAACACTGCCGAGGGGCGACCCCGCTTAGACAAATTTTCTTGTAATTGAAAAACCTTATTTCTGAAATTTTGATGTTGCTTTGCCTGGGGTGCGAACGCAGGGCATACGGTGTGGCAGGCGGAGCACGCTACCATCACACCACGGTGACACTTACTAACCGAACGTCAATTGGGCTACATCAAATATGCTGGTACACATTAAATATTATACACTTTATTATTTTTTTTATTAAACGCACATTCACCAAATTTTATATTTTATAATTTATTTAATTTATAGTTTTGAACTTCGCTTTACAAATAGAAATGAAAATAGTAGTCACAAAACTGATTCTCAATTCTTTCAGTTGCAGCTCAGCTCATTCTCAGTTTCTTCTCTCGCATGTAGTTGCCACACTTGATTGTTTCGAACAAAACTTGTAGTATAAATGTTTGACATAACATTTAAATAGAGAACTTGTAAGTTATAGAAAAGTAATGAATCAAATCGCTAGAAGGTAATTCACCACTGGAGTAACTTTACATGTAATTCGGCAAGTTTAATTTTCGTAACACTTTAAGTTGAAACGATTCCAAAACAACTCAAACTTTTATGTTGTCGGAAACATCAACATTAAAAAGGATGTTTTTTATTATCTTATTAAATTCGTTCGCGTGAGTGAAAATTCGTAAAACCTTGAACAAAATGTTACTAACTTTGGAAAAATCTGTTCGTTCAAACAAAGTTTTGCAACAAGAGGGCGCAATTTTGCATTTCGCTTGGAGGAGAAGTTGCAAAATTATACCCGATAAATAGGTGTCCCGGTATCTCATCATTTTTTGCACAGTAAATTCAAAAAAGAGGTTTTCGTTTTGTATTGATAACTGAAAAACTAGTTTTTTGTTGTTTTCCCATTTTGTGTGTTTTTTCGATTTGGTGGTTTTCTTATTTGGTATTTTTTTTAAACAAGTGGCACCATCGTCATAAGTACAAAGTAGAGAGCGCAGTGAGCGTAAAATTCTCTTTGAAATTTGCTCATGTATTGATCGCTGTTGAATGACCAGTGATATCAGTTGTGTTAACAGAAAAATCAGTTAGATTGACCAGGAATCTGTCATTTTACAGAATTTTGTTAACTTAAGAGCGACAATTTCTCTTCTGTTGAAATGTCTAAACTAATTTGTTCGTTTGACAAAGAACTCGGTCGAATTAACCATAATTCGATCAATTTCACCGAATCTCCGTTAAGTCAAGAACAACAGAACCGATTTGTTGATTTTACTAGCACCATTTCTTTGAGTGTAAAAGCAATGCTATAAGCCCAATTTTACTAGGCTCTTAAAGCGCGCCTATAATTATTTCCACACATTTAGGATTAAAAGCATATAGAATAATATGTACCTAAATGGTGAATAAAGAAATAGCAATAAAAAGGTAACACTTAGCGACAATTGCAAAGCAAGCAGCGGGGCATACTTATGGCTGAGTGGATAAAGGCCTTTACACTAGTATAAAGTATGAATGTTGGAGAATTCGCGTTCAAGACTCAGCTCCCGAGAATCTAGCTGATGAAGAAGTGAAGTTCAGCAACCATCGCCGTTGTAAACATTGTAATTTTTCTCTAATATCAATAATAATTTTTTTTTATTTTAAAACTAACTCACACAAAAATTTTAATATTTTTATTTAAAAAAATAAAAAATAAAAATTCTTTAAATTTCGTTTTAACAAGTTGTTTTTGCCTCTCATTTTTCACGCAAATGCACACAAAAAATAAAACTTTTTCCATTGGTTTTTTTTCATGCAAACATTGCTTCCATATTTTAATATTTTTTATTTAATATGCAAAGTTATTATTTATATTTATTTACTTCATACACAAATTCTAACCGAATGCGCCAACTCTGACCAACCACAAAATTGTGCTGCCTTGTTTAAATTGTACTTTCAAAGTGGTTTTCATTTATTTATTTTTGTCATTGTTGTTATATATTTTATTACTCTTATGGTTGCTGTTGGTGCTTTCGTTGGCACTTTTGTTGCGCTGTGTCATAATAAATTATGCAATAGCAATTTACAATGCAACGACCCAATATTGGCTGTAAAATTTAATTGAATTGTTGTGCTGAGTTGAGGCCGAAAGACGACAGAAAACTACAGAAGTTGCAGCAGGGATGATAAATGGATTTTTTCATTTTGTACCAAACGAGGAAAAAAATGTACCAAATCATCCAAAAATGTACCAAAAGTCTTCGGATGCGAATTTGAATCAAACCAGAGTTATATTCTGCTTCTTTATCCAAAAACTGTTTTTAGTCAGGAAACTTTCTAACACAAATTAAAGGTAGTATAACAGGGAAATATGATTTATGAAGAAATAGGTACTTTTCCAGTAAAAATAATAAAAGAAGTTTATCGATTGAAGCGTACAATTATGTACATATATAAAACATTTCTTTATTGAGTACCAGTAAGGAACATAAAATTAATATTTGAAAAAATAACAGCTGCATTCAATGCAAAAACATTTCTGTGGCAATTTGAAAAAACAACCTAATTCGAGTTAGGATAAAAGTGATATTCTGGCTTCATAACAGAAATCCGTTACAGATCACCCTGTGTTACTTACTTATAGTCCCTAGCGCCGAATGGCTGCTAAAACATATAGGAAGTTACAATCTTGAATTGTGGCTAGCTTTTCAGATAAAGGTCTATGTCTCGCCATTATCCTAACTCGAATTAGGTTGTTTTTTCAAATTGCCACAGATTTCATAAAAACATTTTAGGTACAAAAGATTTAGATTCAGGTATAAAGTTGACAAATTGTCGCCTACATCTATAATAATTCATGTTTCAATCACTACATTAACAGCTCTTCTTCTTTGAGTTCTTTAAATACATCAGCTGACAAAAGCTTTTTTCGTATCTATATTATGACAACTACTGTTAGCTGATTTCATCAAGTCTTTAGTGTTTATTTGAAGTCTATTTCTACACTTAGTTTTAATTAAATTGTGTATAGAAAATATCCTTTCTACCTTTGTGGATGAATGTGGAATCGACAATATGCCTTATCAAATTCAGATTTCGGAAACAAGTCCATAGCTAAGGGCACAATACTATTTTTTCACCTCTTAAAATACTTTCTGGTGAAAGCTTTGCAGCCCACAAACAAAGTTTTATCATTTAAATTTCTTTAATAAAGTGCTACAAAATTATTTAGCACAGCTCTTAATATGTGTCACGTCATCTTTTTCGAAAAAGGTGTTTCATAGAATAATATCCACATTAACACCGCAGCAAACTTCACCCTGGGGTTAAGTGATTTCGTCTGAATCAATATTTAAACATCCAAATAGGGCTGGAGTCTAAATAAAGATTCTTTATAAAATTTTTATTTGGTAATAATTAAATGTATGCGATATCTTCAGCTGCATTCATTCATATTTATTCACTTTTTATCAAAAATTCGAATCGAAACTGCCAAATTTTTTGAAAGTCGTTTCATCTATTATAGAGAGTAATAATCTTCTGACAAAATGCATTATGATTTATAATTTTCTGGCCCTGTTATTTGAGTTATTATTTTCTGTGCTTTATTCTATTGATCAAAATTTGTTCACATTTTGAATCAGTTATGCTATTTTTCATAGCATATTTAAATGATCCGTAATGCAAATGGCAAATTGTGCTCGGCAACAAAAACAACTAACATATATTTTCTCAAAAAATTTTAAATCTTTTGGTACATTCAAGCTGCTTTGCAAATGACATAAGTGAGTGCTGTATTTACAAAATGTACCAATATGTCAATGTAGTACCAAGTACTTTCGGGAAGCGAAATGTACCAAAAAAAGTACAAATGTACCATGATTATCATCACTGAGTTGCAGCTATAACAAAAGCAACAACAAATAATGAAAACTACATGAATGGGTTATGAGAAGACAAACTAACAACAACTGTGACAAGAATGAGCGTAAATGTAATGAGTTCAAAGTAAAGAGCGCAAAAGGTATGGCATAAGTTTGTTGAATTTGTTGTAAGGTAAATATGTTTGTATGTTTGTATGTGAGAGGGTGTCATTTTGATTGGGTGTGTGGCTAGCGTGAAAGGCCGAACAACTTACTATAAGTAAATAAACGTGTAAGTTATGATTAGAATGAATATTTTATGCGACAAGTGTTGATAGTAAATTGCTGTAAGGGAAAGAAAACGATTGTCTCTTAATATCGAAGAATTTAAAATTAATAAATTTTGAGCGTGATGATGTATGAAGTGGTTTTTGTTGTATTAACAGTGCTACGCCCCATTAAAAGGTGAGACCACCTATCAAAATCCTCTATCGGGAGGTAACGAAAAATATAGCTTTCACAAGCTTGAACAAAGGGATATTGCTGTTACACGTGCGGTTCCACAATACAATTGATATGACGTTTGGTGTCGGGGTTTATTCTGGATATTGTATAATATGTATAATAGAGAGAACGAGGTTCACCGGGCGCGACCTAGCAAAGGTACTTACCGATTCTGTGTTGATTTTGCTTAGGTTGTCCTTATGCTTATATGAATCAAACGACTAAAGGCAGGTGCTGAATCTTACCGGAAAGTGCTGGAGCTGTTTCCTTGTACTTCTTGGAGGCGGGACTACAGTTAGCAGTGTTTGTTAGGGTGTCCAGGTTTGTGACAATTTAGCAAAAACTTTCTGTTCAGCATTTAGTTATGCTCTTATATGTTGAGCTCTTTTGCTCACTTTTCGGATGATTTTCAGGGGTCATGAAAAGATATTCGTTGACAGTTCTGAATGCAGCATTTTGGTAGCCCTTCAGCCTTTTCCAGTGTGTGTTTTTACGCCAGGCGATCAAACTGGCGCCGCGTTGCTGATGTGTGGCCGGCCAATTGCCAATTTATCTTTCCCAAAGTGCTGCCTGCAAATGCCTTGAGGACTTGTTGCGCTTTTGTACATTAGATACAATTTGAAAGCCATGTCTTTTGAAGCCAAATTGTTATCGTATGTTACCCCTTAGTTTTTTGGGTGACTATTTGGCGTAGCGTGAACGTGCAATATTGCATCATCTGTTGCTTTGACGTCGAAACAGAGTGGCTGTGGGTAGTTTTGTTATGTAGAAATTAAGGTGACAGTTACGGTTCTAAATACAATTGACGCTTGCTAACCATACAGATAATTTGCAGTCCGGCTCTTTAAACAAGATTGAAGAGTGAATCTTCTATGTTTGAAGTAATGTGCCATGGTGAATGTGTCAAAGCTAAAGAGAGCGTCAGGTGCCACGAGTACCATCCCATAAATGATTTCTTAGCTGGTTTAGTTCGTAATTTATCTGTTATTTGTTTATGGCATTTAGAGCGTTGGTACTGATATGTATTTTGCTGGGCGAAGATTCACAGTGAAATTAGAGAGATAAGGGATGGATATCGGTCGAAGGCGAGTCATTCGTTAGCTAATTTTTCAGGCTTTTAGAAGTGGAATATCTTTACAATTTTCCATTGCTCTGGCATGACAAACTACTTCAAGGATAGGTTGCATTGGTATGGCTTTACCTTCTGAACCTATAGATCTACATGGCTTTCCTTCCTTGACCTTTGTTGGGGTGATGGTAATCGACGGTGCGTCATCTTTGTGTTTGTGGTTACAATATTTTAATGCTCGCTAGCTCACGTTCTCTCCTCGAATTTTTTCGTATTTGAATTTTTACACCTTTCATACAAATGAATGCTATATTAAGTTTGTCACGAATCTCAAAATTGTGAGTCCTTAAAGGAAAATAGATAGACCCACCAATACGTATACCGAAATGATCACAATGAAGAGCTGAGTGGATTTAGCCATGGCCGTCGGTCCGTCTGTCCAACTGTCTGTTTGCATGCAAAGTATCCCCTATTTTTGAGATATCTTGATAAAATTTGTTGCGCGGGTATATTAGGTGTCGGATTGGACATTTGTCGGAACCGGCGATCGGACCACTATGTATATATCCCCCATACAACCGATTTTTAATAAAAGATGATTTTTGTCATGTCTTCCTCTATTTATCATATTGAAGCTTCAAACTTCACCATATGCTTTCGTGTATTTCAGATATTGTTTTATGAATAAATTGATCAGTTCGGTATATATATATATATTGGGACATATCGCTCATTACTTCAATAGTGTCATAACTCAAAAACACATTTTCCAGAGAGCATCAATTTTAATCCAGTGGCATTAAAGGCAATTTAATTTTTATAGCACGTGAAACTTTATGATCACAAAGATTTTTTTATACAACATGAGCACGATATGACGTTTATAAGTATAATCAAAAGTCAATTTTTGAGTTATGACACTATTGAAGTAAATGAACGATATGTGCCCCATAAACCGATTTTTCAGATAAGAAGCTTTTCGTAATTAATATCCCATTTTAACAGCTTCAGGATTCAAATTTCATCAAATGCTACGTATAGAGCATGTTTGAAAAAATTGTGTAGATCGGTGGTATACATATGTGATAAATCCCATACAACCGATTGTTCAGATAGCAAACTTTTCGTAATTTGTGCCCATTCTAACAACTAGAACCTTCAAATTTCGCCATATGCTTTCGTATATAGCAAATATTGTTGTCTGAAAAATTCGAAGAGTGCGATCGTATATATATTATACACCCCATACAACCTATTGTTCAGATAAGAAAGTTTTCGTAATTCTGCCCCCTCTTCAACGCTAGAAACTTAAAATTTGAAATTGACGGCTGTGCTGTCCTTAATTGTTTTTCTTTTTTTTTAATTTTGGGTGCTAATTACTTCACGCTCTTAATCTCAATTCCGTATCTTAAAGACGCAACTTTTATTTATGAAATATTATAACACTTGCATTTCAAAGTTTTAATTGCTAAATATAGAAAAGTGTTACAATTGGATGAAATTGCATTTAAAATATTCACTGAAAAACACAACTACAAACCACAATACTAATTTCCTCTAAGCAAATAGCACTACTCCGCTATTCTCCCCCACCGACACACACACATTTACCATTTAACCCGGTTGAATTGTTAGCGATGATCCAAATTCGCACAACAATAATATTATTATTTGATTGTTATACAACAATTGCATACAATTTCGTTATGCTAAGAATTCAATCGAATTAAATGTTGCGTATACGACGCGTCGCACCGTAACAGCAGTGCTGCACAAATGTTTAGTTTGTACGATGCACCGCGCACCGCCACAAGCACAGTTGACAATTTATTAGGTTGATTGGTGTAATAAAATACTTTTGTGAGATTATTGCAGGGTTATTTGTTTCGTTGTTGTTGATGTCGTGTGGTTGTTGTTGTAATCGTTTTCATTGTTGTAATTTTAAGCGGAAATGTACTGCAGCATTTGCCACAAATCACGGTTGGTGGCGGTGCATAAATTTATTATGCAACACATCCTTTCGTTGTGCTGGAATATTTTAAAATGTAAATTCTCTTTTGCATACGCAATTTAAAACATGTATAGATATTTAAATATATATATATATATATGTGCATATATTTTGTGTCACAAGCAATAAACGTCTAAATCCTATACCTTAACATGGGACTAGCGATTATTGCGTACGACCAAAGATATGTCAAGCGAAATTACATATATGTATTTGCGTTTGTTTGTAACACTACTACATTTCCATAGAATATATAATTTGTCTATTTATAGGCATTCTAATTCAATGAAATCGATCAAATCTCATACAAATAAAATAGCTAGACGCAGCTTGATAGAATTCATTTATTCATACTGTGCTCTATATAAAATGTATCCTACCGGAATAACGACCAAACTGAAATGTTGATACTAATACAAATTTTGCTTCTATATTTCCAGTTTTGAATAAAATTAGCAGCAAATAAGTTTTAGTTTTTAACTATATTCAATTTCGATTTGAGTATGTGGTTGCTCAGCTCCCATACAATTTAACGACGTTGGCATGAGTAAATTGAATATGCAAGTGATTTCGTTTAATATTTTATTGAAAAGTTTTAGTTTAAATGTAGATTCCTATTTTTAAATATTCTAAGCAAAATAATAGTTCGTTATAAAAAAATAAAAGTAAGGCGCGATAACCTCCGAAGAGATTTTAGGCCGAGCTTTCCTTCCAATTTGCGCCGTGCTCCTTTTAATTTTCTACAGATGGCTGGACGGGACCTACTTGTTTTATGCTGACTTCGAACGGCAATCTGGAAGGCAGACGAGTTTTCAGCTTAGACCTTTTCATGGCAGAAATACACCCGGAGCGCTTGTCAAACACTGCCGAGGGGCGAGCCCGCTTGGAAAAATGGTCTTCTAATTGATAAACCTTGTTTCCAAAATTTTGATGCTGCTTTGCCCGGGGCGTGAACCCAGGATCTTCAGTGTGGTAAGCGGAGCGCGCTACCATCACATCCGGGGCCGCCATAGTTTCATTAGAAAAAGTGAAAAAATAAATTATTATATTATTTGGCCAGACATTGTCTTTGTTACTCAATCACGTCAGAACAATGGAAGGGGTCGCGTCACTGTCTTTAGCCAGAATTAATAGCCGTGCAGAAAATCACAGAAATTTTGGAAAAATCGTGCTTAATCTGCAGTCGCGTCAATGAATATATCGATAGTCCGGCAGCGATCAAGGCAATAACCTCAAAAAGTACTTAATCAGGAAGTGCACTTGAATGCATAGAAGCATAGAGAGACTTCGCTCAGGCCGGACCATTCATCCTTACTGGGATTTTCGGCCATAAAAGGATGGAAAGTAACAAAACGTCGAGGAGTACAAAGGGGGCACATCGATGAATGTATGGTAGAGTGGCAATCCGTTTGAGGGAAATCAAAAGTAGACAGGAGTTCAATATGACCCATGAACCAGGAAAGGCAATGACAAAAGGGGTACTGCAAAATTTCTTAAATTCATGCGCAACTCCTACGACGTTAAACTTACAAAGCTGCTTATATCTATAAGAGGAGAAGATTTAAGGAACACGAGGGGCATATTAATAAGATCGCGCCCTTTTGGCGTCACATGCTTACATGTAAGGCCTCATCAGTAAAAGCAATGTAGATAGTGCGAACTACAGGAAGCGCTAAGGGCGGCAGAGTTGCCAGATCTCGAGTCAGAGACAGAGTTAATTTATAATATAAGTCTAGTTACCTAGCTGGAGTGTTTGGTCGTCGAACGAGTTCTGGTAAGACTGGACACGTCAGGCTATGTAAAGTAGTAAATAAAGACCAACAAATTTTAGTTCAACCTGACCTGACGTCAGAACAGTCAAACGGATTTAAACAAAATTCAAAACGCAGATAGCCAACTAAGGATATACTAACAGATTCTTTCCAGTAGTTTTTTAATGATTTTGTGACTCAATCACTCCAGATCCTTTGAACAGATTTAATAAAATAGACTTAGACTTAGGTATAGAAATAAATGTGGACGGATCTTTTGAATATTTTATTTTGTTTTTTTTTGTTAAGAGGGGTGGGGCCCTAGAGTAGATATTAAGTTCTTATTACTTTAGCCAATATAAATTTAGCAAATTGACTTTAAACATTGATATTAACTCTATTAATAGGGGTTTAACCTGAAGGAAATACTTGCAGATTCTGCCTCCCCTCCACCTCCTGCTCTTTTGAGAAAGCTCTTTTAATTGCTAAGCTCTTCGTGAATTCTCACACCAATAATATTTGGTATTTGGGACATATGGACAGAATTCTGGGGGATTTTTGGAAAAGTGAGCAGCGAGTTGTCTTCTTCTCCTCTTTAACAGTTTAAAAATGCCGATAACTACGCCTTACTTGGTACTAGACTTAATAATTGCTTATATATGAACTAAGGTCAAAGAAAGAAGCGAGTGTGTGACTATATAATTTCAAGACACTCCCGCCTTAAAAAAATATACCCAGTAAATCCTTCTGGGGTATACATTCTCTCTTTCGCCATTATCAAATTCCGTTAAACATGGCTGACGTACAAGCAAAACCCGTTGTTGCACCAGCGTCGAAAACTCCAAAAGCTGCCAAGGCACTCAAAGCTAAGTGCCAAAGATCGAAAAGCCTACAGTGCTCAGCCGTAGCACATAAATAAAAACGACATGGACGTCTGTTTGCCAAGCAGTTTTACTGGCTACAAACGTGGCCTTCGTAATCAACACGAGAACCAGGAAATATTGAAGATTGAGGTCGCTCGCCGTAAGGAATACAGAAAATTATATTGAAAACGTTGGGTAGTTTACAAAGCAGACAAGGAAGTGCGTTCTCCCAACACCTGAACGTAAAACGAGGATTCGTGCGATCTGGCGGAAGTGACCGTGTGCATGGTAATACAGGATCTGTGCGTGCAAGTTCAACAGAAATTTACCTAGTCATGCAATGGGCCACCGCATACGTATAAATGTTGTACCCTTCCAGGATTTAAGTGTATAAATAATCTATACTATTATTTAACCTACAAACTTACGTTTTTTTTTGTTTACAAATAATATTTTTAGCAAAGTAGTTTTGCCGTTCTTGTTGGGTTTGAATCAAAAGGCCGCATCTGATTAGTGCTGCATCGAACATACAAATATCGTCATCGTAAATATATGTACCCTTTATCTCTCTTTGAACTCTGTCGCATCTTGACGTGTAATTGGAAGATTAGTAAGTGTTTCAGAATCTTGACGACATATTTACATATTTGTATGATGGGGAGTCAGTGGACGAACAAAGAGGCCGAAGCGGTATGCCGTCTTGTGTATTTTCGGCAGGCCATATATCTGGGTGGGTTAGCGTTGCTACAAGTGAGGAAATCTTTTTCAAATCAATGCAGCCTAACTTGAACATCTTTTCAACTATGTCGTTAGCTTCTCTTGCAATTGTCGTCGCGGTCCCGTTCAGAACTCTGTATGTGGAAATATTGTTCACTATTATTTGCAATCTTTTATCGTATTCCGTTTTGTCCATTGTTACCATGGCGTTGCTTGTCCGCGCTTAGTACAAGCAATTGGTAGTGCTTTTAGAAACTTTTTGTTTTCTGTAAGGTCCTACATATGTGAACCTGTCCCTTCGATGTTTAAATAAAATTTTTTTAATTTGTAACTAATATGCCAAACGAAGTTAAAAAACGGTTCGAAAAAATTAAAAAATGAAGTTTTATCAAAATTTCGAATCTTGAAAACAGTTTACAAAAATCAATTGATATACCTTTATTTGAACCTCCTAATGATTTGGCTGAAAAACTGCATAGTAAAAATAATTCGGGGAACTCACATGTAAATGTTCGAAATTTTAATAAAGTTAATTGAATTTTCGAGCATTTTCGAAAACGTTCTGAGACTGATTGCACAGTTACAGTTACAAAATAACTAATTAATGAAATTTCATACAATTGCCACTGCTATTCGTTCCTCGCTGCTGTATATAAATAGTTGAATCAGCTCTAAAAGAGTCTTTGTATCAATGTGAATGTTTATGGATGAACTGTGTATGTAGTATATGTGTATGTGTGACTGGTTCATTGTTCCATCGTTGTTCAATTTGTGATTTTTCATGTTTGCTTTAAATGGTTTTATAGTCATTAAAATGATTACACTTCATAAAACACAGTATAAACCAACATACTTTGCTGTTGATATGAGGTATATCAGTGTACAGTGTACGTATTAGGGCCTGAGCGAGTATTCGACTTCGGTTTAACTAAACGTCAATAAACATATAAAAAGTTTGCCACAGAGTGCCATAGCTCAGTCGTTGGAAGAGGTTTCAAAGAGGCTCCTACCTCAGCAAGGTGATGTGTATCAAACACATCATCAATCACAATCAGATAAACGAGTCTTGCGTGCTGGGTCAAACGTTGCTTGACGCGTACTGCAATGATGCAGTGTGAGGTTAGGCGATGACTCCTTAAATACATACTTTCAAACTGCATTGTATAAGCAGTTCGCCTAAAAATATGCATAACGTATTTCTTTTTCTCGCTGGTATATCTCGAAAACAAGACACGAAAATAAAACAAAGACATGATTGATATTCAATTTAACGAACCGAGCTTTAGCTCATTGCATGGGTATTGCCCTCAAAGGTTGTACACTCTTCTCTTTTGTGAACCCTAGTCCTAGATGACCTCCTTCAGTTGCAAAAGTTCAGTGGTTTGGTGCCGAAGCCACGCGTGACAGCAGTACAGATCTAAGCAAACTCATGAACGAGTTGTGCTGACAGTGCATTAGTGCCTAGTGGCAGTACCCGATTCATATTCTACGCAAAAAGAGCAACACTTGCTGCAATAAGACTCAAATAACTCTGCTATTAGAGCGTAAATATAAGTCAGCGGTCTAATTTTGGATGGATCTAAATTGACAGTGGTAAAGCAGGACAGTCACCTATGAGCCGAATTCAAGAAATCGATACCAATGAGTGCTATCATTATTTTTCAGGAAGAAATCCTGCGGTGCAGAATGTCAAGAGGCTTGTTCTCGAAGAGTATCCTCATCATTCCAGGCATTCAGGTAGCCTTAGGTGACTTGCAGTCCTACTCAACTACGTCGAAGCTAGTGGATGTATGCATTGGAGTCTAAATAATCTGCAGACAAAAACTAAGTTTTTTAAGTATGGGTCCGGGAATCAGGACATGAAAGTATGACGCAATTATCTAGCAGCAGTGCACTTAGCAGCATTCTATAGTCCAGTGGCCTCTCTCAATCATAAAGAGCCTACGAAATCTCACTTAGTGTATACGGAACATTGTAGGCGACGATATCAGTTAATTATTGATACACAAATCTGTCATTTGTGAGATGGAGAGAGAAGCCCCGGTTCACATTCTCTGCATATTCGTCGCTCTGGTAAGTGAGAGGACTATCTATCTAGGTGGTTTGACTCTAGATCGCTTTGTGACACGGAGTAAAAAGCTGAGAAGCATGTACTTAAATACATGAAAACTCTAGACTCAGTACTAGGTGGAAAATCAAGCTCGTAGATATAGCAAGGTCGCAGTGCATCGAGGCTACTATAATAAATAGCATTTCTGAGACTGCTCTATGTTAGTAGCACCTATTGCCCCCTTATAATAACTGAAATACCATCTTCATATCTGTGAGTCTAATTGGTGGCACATTAGTAGTTGGTAATAACCATCGTACAAGCTGAAGTCATATATCATGCCAGTGCATTTTGTTCATTATCACGTGACCTCATTCAGCCCATTGTGAAATAATTGTTGCTAGCACTAGCCGTAACAGTTTGTAGCGCCTTACTTTCAGATCAAAATCAAAAGTTCTGCTCAATTTCGGTTCGGCTTAACAATCACCTTTGACTGACTCTAGCATCCTACACCAATACATACTATGCATTTGTACAGTTATAATAGATAATTGTCATCAAAGTTTACAGAGTGATTTTATTTGTGTCATATCAGTTATTGAAATGAATGAGTAATTTTATCATTAAATGTACAATAATGAGTTAACGTGGACATAGATACAAAACCTTCTAAATATGTAATAGCACACTTTTTGTTAAATGAGGACATAACTGTTTCAGCTAATATGAAAGAAAAAATTAGAACTGTCATGTTTGCAAAATAAGAGTATAACTCCCCATCGCATAATTGGTATAAAATTGTGTTTTTTTATAGAGACGTGCACAAAACTTGATCTCACTCTGCTTACTTAAAATGTGCCATAAGTTTCCGACACTGTCATGATAAATCTCTCTTAGAGTTTTGAGTTTGCTGATAAGCGTTGCTCGAAGTATAACAATTTGGCCTGCATTTGTCATTTGCATTCATCCAGTGTCGTCTGAACTGCATTGTGTCACCATTTACTTAGGTGTCCACTGTATGCCGTTGTGAGTCCAGAGAAAGGGTCTTGACATACATGCCTGTCTAAGCAGTCTTGCAGTTCATCAACATCATGTCCCTGCAAACTTCGAGCTCATGACTTCATGTCGCGCGTCATAACTCATGATGCTCGAACATCCTACAAGCCTTGCTTTTGGCTCAAATCATTAGGACTCACAATGCACCATCCTATTACCTAGAAGTAATGTGGAAGACGGCAAGGCACGTACGCTGCCTGCTATCTGAGATAAGCGGATATACTCAGGTATAGGCCTCATCGTAGACATTCGCGACTGCAAATTTCTATGCTATGGATTCCTGTTTAACGATTTCTAGAAGTTGGCCAAGTTGTCAGAATCAGTATATGGTACCTCTTTCCACTGAGTCCACAAAGGTACACGTCCCAACTTACTTAAGATTCTGAGTGTGGGGGCCATTGCATCAGTATTGTGCATACGGTATTTCCTATGAATTTTCTAAGACTTTCATATGCCCTTGTTCATTGTTTGCTGTATATCTCAGAAGCAAAAGAAAAATGTTTTATTTGAATAAGAACGCTGACATTTTATTAGAAAAGGTAATAGATGAAAAAACGAGTTTCATTTATTTGAAAAAGTTACTGGACCTGAAACGTATATTCTAAATGAAAAAGTTAGCATGATTGAAGAAGTTCTTATAATAATTAAGTTTTAATTTGACATGTAAACGATTTCACTGACATTGAATAAATTTTAAATTTGACTTCAAAAACGTGTACTTGAATCGAAGAAGTTTATATGATGAAGAAAGTTTGGTTTTACAAGAAAGATTTCCACTGAATTGACAAAACTTTAGATTAACTCGACACAGTTTTACTTTAATCGGAAAAAGTGTAAACTGATTGAGGAAAGGTACGTTTTAAATGAGAGGATTAGAAGAGAAGAATTAAAAAAAGTCATTGAAATCGAAAAAAGTCCTTAGTTTGATTCATTTAATTGGAAAGTTCAGTGGTAGAGCAAAAGTTTCTCATTGACACATGAAAAAGGTTTAGTTGGACTTATTATTTAATAACATCAAAAAATGTCAAAAATGTCGAAACTTGGTACGCCGATCGTTCAATCTTACGATGTTGAATCTTGAAACAATGTTGGCGCAGCTCGATGTAAAGTATAAAGCTCTGAAAGCGCAATAAAAGATAGTACACTAACATACATTTTCACAATGAGCCACAGTTGTCTACAGCTTCGCCCAGTCACGTATGGCGGTTTCTTTACAATATC
>JARSSU010003446.1:0-46405 GCA_029619165.1 Eurosta solidaginis | reverse complement strand
TAGTCTATGGGACGTGAGCTTAAGTGCATTTGACAGGCGCAGGCAGTTGGCAACGCGCATGTCAAATGCAACTGCAGCCCACGTCACAAAGAAAAAAGAGAAAAAGACAAATAAATTTACACGAGTGTGATCGGACGTGCCTATCTAAGTTGTGCAAAAAATAAAAGTTTCATTTTTCCCAATAATTTAATTGGTGACTAACCTCTTTTAATTCAAAATGGAAACTAGGGAGTGCAACCGCCCCACTAGTCAATATTAGTACAAATAAAAAGTAATCAGCCACAGTTTGGAGGCGGCGCCCTCCACGGCGACGGCAGGGAGGCTTATTTATTGCGGCTTCAGCTTTATTTATTGCGGCAGGTAATAGCTGACTCCACACTGTCCCTCATTCACTTACTCCAGAGAGGATTCGAACCTAACCCCGGTCTTTGGAATTGGTACTGCTGCGTCTGCTGAAAAGAAATACAGATACATAAAATGGTCACACTTTTGTCTGTACATCTAGTGCAAAGCGTAGTTTCACCTGGGATTAACTCCTAATAATTGTCGCGAAAACAATTTGTTTAAGTCATTTGTGGCTCTTTGGCGGGCACGCACAAAGGCGGCTTACGGTTGCTATTGATTGTGTATCAAAGCACGCGCCCCAATGCGATTCGTTCTAGCGCAGTACCTGCACCACGGCAGGAATAGGGAAACAATATATGTTGGTATCACCAAACATTCGGAAATCGGGCAACGAAGTGTCGACAGCTTTGTGCTTATACTCCGATTCGAACGGCTAAACCGGAGAACATAAATTCATGCCGTCTTTATATTCGTGATAATACAACTGCCTTAAACATTTTAATTGATACCGGGGCAGAAATATCAGTTATACCCAAAAAAATCAGCAAAAACGTAGAACCTTCGGCCATGAAGTTAGTGGCAGCAGGGGCGGATCTTGATATTGTGGGGCCCTGGGCTAATGTGCCTCGGGCCCTGTTTTCTATGGTGATGCCGTATATAGTTATCAGAAAAAAATCAGCTTATAAAAACATTTATTTATCAAAACAAATATGACAATAAAGAATATTAAATTACAAATAAACCTTTCTGCATTTTCATGCAGCGAATTCCTTTATTTGCTCATCAGCTGCTAAATCCTTTGTTAGATCGCAATTTATAGAAATAAGAGATAAATGATTAAGTCGATCGTTGGACATTGTTGTCCTATACTTATTTTCAATATATGATATCCCGGAGAAAGAGCGCTCTGCTTCGCAGCTGGTGATGGCAACGTCAAAAAAATTTTTAAAATTCCTTTTCATAGATAAGCATATAAATTTCACTGACAGAGGTGTAGCAGCCTGATTTAGATTGTAGTAAATATGATTTCAATTGAATGCATTCATTTACTAAATTTTCATCTACGTCATCTGAATAATATTTTACAATATTGCGTACACTTCCAGATCCACGCTTTCCTGGTTTTTATTCTGCAAATCCATTAAAAAATTTAATTTTTGCTGGTTGTCTCATAGACTTGACCCCTTTCATTTAATCCATAATCAGCTTATCCAATGCAACGAGGCACGCTCTTTTAAATTTTTCTGCGCCGCACACTGAGACTTTAGCTGTAGACTTATCGGAAAATTTTGAAGTAATTTGTCTCTTGTTAACGTCGCTGTAATTTGTTTCCACATTAGTACTTAATTTTTTAGCTTTCTTTCCGTACTCTTTTAGCTTCTGATCTGAATGCTGTCGTATGTTGTACACGAACTCTTTCAACGAAACAATTAATTTATTGCCTTCGCAAATATTTAAGCCAGGGCTCTGTATTTTTTTATTTACTACATGAAATCTCTAAAAAATGTCTTCCCAAAATGTGATCAAAATTGGAAATGAGAGTTTGCCAGTTTATTAAATAAACTTCATGCCTCTTTTCTGAAATCAGCTTTCTCATTCTCATTTTCGCTAAAAGTTTTTAAAATTTTCATAATTTCCATAGCGGAATGATACAGGTGGTAGCATGGTGACATACCTACAAACATAAATAAAAATTCCATGTACTTTGTTTTTGTAAATTCGATGGACAAATGTCAAAATCGTACTGCGCCGGAAGTTGATGTATCAAATCAAATAAAAAAGGTTTGTAATCAGCTGTTCCATGCTGCCACCTTGTATCGTTGCGCCATGATAATTTCAGAACAATGATTTTTTAAAGCTTTGACAGCCTCATAATGACAAGACCATTTAAGCCAAACCAAAACTTTTTAACGTAAATTTTAGTTGCATTTCACGATGTAACAATTCCCACCTCTGGGTTGAAAATGAAAAGAAAACATATATTTTTTGCACCACTCCAAAAAAATTTACAATTTCGGTTGCAACTTTGTGTCAGCCAAGCTAACATAGAAATTTTATATTCATTAGAACTTTCGTGATTTTCTAAAGACGTTCCTATGTGTTTCCAACCAGAAACCCCCGTTGTGTATTGAGAAAGTGTTTTAGAAAAAAGTTTGCAAGTCAAACAAAAAATAGTCCCAAGGCTGGGTGAATAGCACAACCAAGGTCGTTCCAGTAATTGGTCGTTTTTCATTTTCGTAATGAAATATCTGCCTGAAAATGATCTATTTTGATCTTTATATTTTTTTGTTGAAGCTGGATATTTATTTTCTGGATCTTTATTTTGAAAATCTGTCATTTCATGAGGACGTGATTAATGAAGTCATTATTTAGTGACATTGGCCACGAGCCCACGTCAATATATTTCCCAAACTCAAATTTAATGTTTTCTGAATTTCTTTCAGTCTCAATATAAGCGTCCTTATGTTGAGTATTAATATCGTTTTCTGTTGGATCAGAGGGTTGTTGGTAGTCGATACTTGTTTATTTGCACCAGTAATATATTTTTCCTGGTGTTGGGGTTCCTTACTCTCTGCAAATATGTTCTCTTTGGATAAGGTTTCTTTCCTTTTCGCTTGATAATAGATTTTTAGATCTTTCATCGTCATTTTTATATTCTATTTTAAAAAAAGTATGTAGTTTTGTACATTTACTTTTTTCTTGTTCTCGGCTTTGGTGAGAGCAAAAATTGCAGCCTCACTCAGAAATAGTGGTAGTGAAGCTAAAAAATTGTTCACTAAAATTGAAAAGCTGGTAGTGAAAATAGGTAGACTTAGTGCACAAACATTTTTCTTCACTAATTTGAGTGAAACCCAGAAAATTTCCAACACATTTTGTTTTATTTCAGATCGAAAACGAAATTACCTAGTGGGAAAGAGGAAACTATTAAATTTTTTTTATAAAAAAACTTGTACGAAAACTATTGCAAGTAAATTGAGCCCTGAGTGCAAAAAAGACGTAAGAGTCACGATTTCCAATTCTAGGTTTTCTACAAAAATCGTAAATTTTTTTTTGACAACGATATTTATTCCCCTGTGGACTTTGCTCCTCTTGGCTTTCTCCAAAAGTATAATTTTTTATTAACGAGTTGTTGTAGCTGAGCCTTTTTATTACAACTGAAAGCATTGTGCCAAGCTTTACTACATTATCTTTATTTAAAACAATTTATTAGAAAAAACATGCGAATAAATTTTGAGCGGATGAACCCGAACCGCTGGATGAGGAATAATTTTGTTAACAACTCCTGTCGATTTGTTCGGTTGAAGCCACCGCATTTTTCTATAAACGTAAATTGTTGAAGAGATGGTTGGCGCTACCGATTATTTCAAAAATCAAAATCGCTAGCCTCTACAGATATTTGGTTCCTTGTAGAGCTGGCAATAATTCGAATTCCCATCCACCCTTACAGCAATTACAGAGAACACTTATAACTAGATTTACTTACGAAGTTGATGCAATTGCCTTTGCTTTGTTCTGAATATTCCATGGAGCTTCACTGTCTCTTTTCAAAATTCGAGACATAGTAGGAGTCTCACTCACATAAGTCGGATCCACTACACTATTGTCACTACAAAATCGTCTAATTCCATTTATTATAACTTTTTTTGCAATGATTTTGTACAATAAGACACAATAAATGAACTTATTATCGCACCAATCAAGTTAGGATAGGATTGGATAGGTTAGGTGGTAGCTGCCCTGATCAGGATAGCTCACTTGGACAACACGAAGGTCCGTTGTGATACCACATACACCAAAAATAACGGTGACTTAGATCTAGTTACTTAGAGAATCGTTGGGTAGCAACGATAAAGCTCCGAATGATACCGATCTCAACTTTGGATAAATCCTCGGGAGATCCAAGTGAGTCGCGACCGAAGTACTTTCGCCTAGTTCTGGCAAAAGCTGGGAAATCAAGCATAAAGTGATTTGGTGATTCCACCTCATCATCCTCCATACAGCTGCAGCAGGATGGAGTTTCCAGTATATTGAGACGTACCGCATGGATATCCATGGGACAGTGGCCTGTCAAAACCCCAGACCTCCTGCCATCCACTTTCGGCCAGAAAGATCTTGCTACCCTGCAAGACGTGGTGTCCGCCCAACGTTTGCTGAGCTGATTCGAGGCCCAGCTATGGAGGAGCAATCCACAGGTGGCCAGCGGGATCCCGAAATCCCTACAGCCATCTTCACCCGGTTCAGTTGTACCGATGTGGGCAAAGAGATCCGCTTGGCAGTTACCCGGGATATCACTATGGCCCGGGATCCAGATAATCTTAATTGTAAAATAATTCGATGCAATCGCAAGCGAGGTCAGGCACTCCCAGACCACCCTCGATCGCACTGTAGTTGAGCTCAAGGCCTTGATAGCCGCTTGGCTATCTGAGTAGATGTTAAATTCCCTAACCGTGGTAGCACTGGATAGCATTCCATCCACCGCATCCTTAATCGCAGCAATTTCCGCTTGGAATACACTGCAGTGATCAGCCAACTTAAACTTGCGGCTTAAATTTAGCTCTTGACAAAAGACCTCCCCCACCAACCTTTCCATCCAGCTTCGACCCATCCGTGAACAAGTTAACCGGTCCCATGCCCCAGATAATTCCTCTTCCCCACTCCTCTCTCTCTGGAATGACTGGGGTGAAGGTTGTATAGGGGCAGTTATCGGCATACAATAGTCCGTTATGTCCGGGATAAAGTCGAAACTGGTAAAAAGGCTAGAGTGTCCGCAGTCAGAAAGTCCATATCTCATATCATGAAGCCTGACCAACGACCTTGCCGCGGCCGCCTTTCCCGCAATATTTACTGGGTATATGTTCAGCATGACGTTCAGTGCCAAGGTAGGTGTTATTCTGAGAGCGCCACTGATACCGATCAGCGCCGTCCGTTGCACTGACACTAACATTTTGGAGGTCCTCGCCGTGTCCAGTGCTTTCCACCAGACCAGCACCCCATATAGCAGAATCGGTTTGACCACCATCTCATAAAGCCAGTGTACTACTCTTGACGAGAGTCCCCATTTCTTTCCGATAGCCCCTCTGCAGCAGTACAAGGCAATGGCGGCCTTCCTGGCCCTATCTTCCACATTGGGTCGCCAGGACAGTTTCTTGTCCAAAATAATCCCCAAATATTTAACCCTATCAGAAAGTACCAACGGTACTTCTCCAATCGAAGGAGTTATGAAATCGGGCAACTTATATCTCCTTGTGAAAAGAACCAATTCGGTTTTTTCCGGGTTGACCGCCAATCAACATGATTCAGCCCACCTAGCCACAGTATCCAGGTAGCCCTGCCGAACATCGCGCACGGTGCCCAGAAATTTGCCCCTGACTAGGATAGCGAGGTCATCTGCATAGGCAACCACCCGACAACCATTGGCTTCCACCTCCACAAGAAGCTCGTTGACTACCACAACCCAGAGGAGAGGAGATAGGAAACCCCCTGTGGCGTACCCCTGCACACCTTCCTCTTAATTATGGCCCCTCCTCACTCCGCTGCGACAATTCTGCCGCATAGAAGTTTGCTAATAAATTAAACCAGAGCCGCCTCGACTCCTAAACCCACCAGAGCTATTTCGATTGCCCCCGGTAAGGCATTGTTAAAAGCCCCCTCGATGTCTAGAAAGACACCCAGAGCATACGCTTTGTGTTCTACGGACCACTCTATTTACTATACAATCGAATGGAGAGCCGTTTCCGTCGATCTGTCTTTGCAGTACGCATGCTGTGAAGTCGACAGTAACCCCCGAGGTATCCTTTCCCGTAGATACAGTTCAATCAACCGCTCAAACGTCTTAAGAAGAAACGACGAGAGACTGATCGGCCTGAAATCCTTAGGTGATACATGAGAGCTTCTGCCGGCCTTCGGAATGAAAATAACCCTAACCGTGTGCCAAGACTTCGGGATATAGTTAAGCCTGAGGCAGTTAGTATAGATGATGGCGAACCAGCGGCAGGAAATCCCCAAATACTTTTGAAGTTGCGCAGGAATCATTCCATCCAGGCCCGGAGACTTATAGGGCTTGAACGACCCTATAGCCCAGGTTATTTGACTTTCCCGTATTGGAATGGCAGGCACTTCTGCATGGCCAACGACCGCCGACCATGCAGGCGAAGATCCCTGCGCAACTGGGACATCGGGAAAATGATTGTCCAGTAAAAGCTTTAGGGACTCCTCGCTACTCATCGACCAGTCCCCACCATCATCTCGCAGATACCCCAGAGGAGCGGGATTCCTAGAGAGTTATTTTCTAAGCCTCGCGGATTCATTGCAGCCTTCTACGTTTTCTCAGAAGCTTCGCCATGCATCTCGCTTGGCTATCCTTATTTCATATTTATAAATTCTCAGACTCACTTTATAGAGCTCCCAGTCCGAGGGTAATTTACTCCTCCTGGCTCTGTTGAAGATCCGGCGACTGGACGCTCTTAGGTCGTCAAGAGAATCCTACCATGAGGGCGGCTTGCCCTTCCCCCTGTAAATTTTCAATGGGCAGGACAGCTGAAAGGCGCTATTGCTTGTCGAGGTGAAGTTTTCCACCAGAACGTCTATCTCAGATTCGGACAGTTCGAACTAATGGTAGGCGCCACAGGCAATAGCTCTCCCAGCTTCCCACAAGTCCCAGTTAGTACTTTTAGGGTTCCTAAAAGATATTTTACCGGGACGTTCTTCGTTCACCGAGAACTGAATATATCGGTGATCAGAGAAGGAGTGCTCGTTCAGAACCCTCCAGCCAGATATCCGACCTTCCAGTTCTCTACTAACCAGGGTGAGGTCCAGGACCTCTTCCCTTACCGCAGTAATAAAAGTCGGGTCATTCGCCCTATTACCTACGTATACAAAGTCCCTCATCTACAATAAAAGTAAATAAAGACTCACCTCTAGTGTTGGTATCCGAGCTTCCCCAGATGCTATGATGGGCATTAGCATCGGCACCGATGATCACGCCAACACCTCTCCGCCTGCTTCAGCGGTGATTTAGCCCAGTATCGCAGGTGGTGGTCCCGCTACGTCCCCGTGGGGCATGTACGCTGAGACCACCCACATTTCATTACTTCCTCAAGTTATTGGTAGTGAATAATAAAATGACTGCAAAAAATATTTTTAGTCGTAGTGAAGAAAGGCTGCATTACCACGATATTGGAAAAAATAGTGCGCACTAAAATTTTGTCAATATAATGTAATTCCAATGGAAGCGTATTGCACTCAAAATTTAGTGCACTGCTCCCAACTATGATAATCGTTAAAGAGTTCACTTTACAAAAAAATATCGTGATTTTACAATTAATATTGTTTATTTACGCTTACCTACTAAAATCAGGAAACCTTTACACGCTAGTCGCAGAATCGTTACACTACACTTTAAAGTTATATAGTCACTTTATAAGCAGCACACAGCAAGTTTTTGTTTATTTTTGCATTTGAAGACAAGCATGAACTAAATTCTTGATCTACGGGGAGTCCCCAAAACGTATACGCAATACACACGCACGCTATAAAATACACCGTCTATAGGCAAGCGAAGTGGCAGGTGTATTCCCCATTCGTTTGATGGCCGCGCACACGAGTTGATCGACTTTAGTTGCCAAACTTACGATTTTTTTTTCGTTACAAGTAACGTTCGCATACGTGTGCAAACAAAAGGACTATATCATTGTAAACTTTACCAAGTAGCGCAACTAACAGCTGATCGCTCAAAATTTGCACACACACACAAACATGACTAATGGCCATATTACGGAAATCTTAGGGAAATTGAAGTTAAATTTTAAACAGACATAAAATGTTATAATTTTAGAATATATAGCATCTAGGACACCTTAATTGCAGTAATTGAAAGAAAATCTTTGCTTATACTCAAGTATTTAATTATTTTTTCGAAATTTATCTTTAATATTGATACAATGATTGATCCAATGCAACTCTGGTCTTCCTACTGTTCTTCATTCCACTCCATTCGAGTGCATATTTTCACGGCCTGCGAGTGCCTTCCACTCTATTCGCAACATAACCTCGAATTAAGCTGCCAAAACTATATAGTAAACAATGGACTATATTAAGTCAAGTATCAATGTTTATATCAGCACAGGATCAGCACTGTCAATTATAAGTGTGAGTACTTACTTAGTTGGCACTTAACCGTTTCAACGGTTCTGGCCGTCTAGTGTTTGTAGTAGTAAAATAATGTGAGTGGGGTAGTAAAATATCAGTGCGTCTTGTAGGGCATTCGTCTTTGATTTTTATTGGTGGCTGGGGGCCCTTTGCATCCACGGGGCTCTGAGCTGAAACCCAAAAAGCCATTAGGTAGATCCGCCTATGAGTGGCAGCAAACAATAGTCAAATACGTATGGAAGAAAGCTTCACACAGTTGATCTAGGCTTCCCCAAAAATTCAGATGGGTATCATAGTAGTCGATGTCTCGCGGCCAATCATAGGGGCAGACTTTTTGCATAATTTTAACATTTTAGTAGACGTAAAAAATAAAAGTTTAATAGATCAAAAGACCAACCTACGCACAGTTTTCCAAATCACAAAACTGCTGGAAAATACCGCTACGATCAGAGGCGCAGATAATTTTCACAAACTGGTAATGCTTTACGCGATTTAGGCAGACGATTCAAAGAGATCGACATGCAAAGCTTCAACAATTCAGCATTATACAGAGACAAAAGGCGCACCCATAACGCGTAAAGTACAACGCCTTTAACCCGAAAAGCTGGAGATAGCGAAAAAGGTATTTGAGTATGTTTAGAGAGAGGGATATATCAGAGGTCAAAGGGACAATGGGCAAGTCCTTTGCACATGGCCAAGAAGTCAAATGGCTCTTGGAGGCCATGCGGAGACTATAAGCGTTTTTGATGCCAATACATTGCTGACAGCTACCATGTTCGTGACATACAAAGCTTTGCTTCTTAGTTACACGGAAAAACAGTGTTTTCTGTAATAGATTGCAAAAAAAGCCTACTATCCAATTCCAGTTAATCCATCAGACATTCCGAAAACGGCCATTATAACCTCATTTGGTTGTTGAATTCAAATACATGACGTTCGAAATTTGCACACACACACAAACATGACTAATGGCCATATTACGGAAATCTTAGGGAAATTGAAGTTAAAATTTTTAAACAGACATAAAATGTTATAATTTTAGAATATATAGCATCTAGGACACCTTAATTGCAGTAATTGAAAGAAATCTTTGCTTATACTCAAGTATTTAATTATTTTTTCGAAATTATCTTTAATATGATACAATGATTGATCCAATGCAACTCTGGTCTTCCTACTGTTCTTCATTCCACTCCATTCGAGTGCCTATTTTCACGGCCTGCGAGTGCCTTCCACTCTATTCGCAACATAACCTCGAATTAAGCTGCCAAACTATATAGTAAACAATGGACTATATTAAGTCAAGTATCAATGTTTATATCAGCACAGGATCAGCACTGTCAATTATAAGGGTGAGTACTTACTTAGTTGGCACTTAACCGTTTCAACGGTTCTGGCCGTCTAGTGTTTGTAGTAGTAAAATAATGTGAGTGGGGTAGTAAAATATCAGTGCGTCTTGTAGGGCATTCGTCTTTGATTTTTATTGGTGGCTGGGGGCCCTTTGCATCCACGGGGCTCTGAGCTGAAACCCAAAAAGCCATTAGGTAGATCCGCCTATGAGTGGCAGCAAACAATAGTCAAATACGTATGGAAGAAAGCTTCACACAGTTGATCTAGGCTTCCCCAAAAAATTCAGATGGGTATTCATAGTAGTCGATGTCTCGCGGCCAATCATAGGGGCAGACTTTTTGCATAATTTTAACATTTTAGTAGACGTAAAAAATAAAAGTTTAATAGATCAAAAGACCAACCTACGCACAGTTTTCCAAATCTCAAAACTGCTGGAAAATACCGCTACGATCAGAGGCGCAGATAATTTTCACAAACTGGTAATGCTTTACGCCGATTTAGGCAGACGATTCAAAGAGATCGACATGCAAAGCTCAACAATCAGCATATAACAGAGACAAAAGGCGCACCCATAACGCGTAAAGTACAACGCCTTTAACCCGAAAGCTGGAGATAGCGAAAAAGGTATTTGAGTATGTTTAGAGAGACGGGATAGTATCAGAGGTCAAGGGACAATGGGCAAGTCCTTTGCACATGGCCAAGAAGTCAAATGGCTCTTGGAGGCCATGCGGAGACTATAAGCGTTTGATGCCATACCATTGCTGACAGCTACCATGTTCGTGACATACAAAGCTTTGCTTCTTAGTTACACGGAAAAACAGTGTTTTCTGTAATAGATTGCAAAAAAAGCCTACTATCCAATTCCAGTTAATCCATCAGACATTCCGAAAACGGCCATTATAACCTCATTGGGTTGTTTGAATTCAAATACATGACGTTCGGGCTAAGAAACGCGGCCCAAACCTTTCAAAGGTTCATCTACTAAGTCGTTAGAAGCTTACCTTCGCTTTTTCCATATTTAGATTACGTATTAGTCGCGTCCACGTTTACTGAACACACGAAACGCATCTCGAACAGTTATTTCAACGTTAAAGAGAATTCGGTATAGCCATAAATATCGAAAAGTGTCAAATTGCGCAGGCTGAGGTAGAGTTTATAGGTCATCTTGTGGCCCAAAAGGGCATAACATCCTTGCCACGAAAGGTTAAGGACATCCTCTATTGTAAGCAGTCGCAAGAAGTCCACGAGCTACGCAGTTTTTTGGGGGCGGTAAATTTTTTACGCGGTTTTTACCACACGCTGCCGCTGTCGAAGCACCTTTACAAAAGATGATGGTCCTTGTAAGAAGAAAGATCGCACAAAACTTAATTGAGACGTCGGAAACAATCACGGCGTTTCAAGAGTTGAAGACGCAATTGGCCAACGTAGCACACATAGCCTACCCCGTTGCTGGATCCATGGTTGCATTAGTGACGGATGCCTCAGATTTCACTATGGGGCGGTGTTGCAACAAATGGTAGACGGTGCATGGCAACCATTGGGTTTCTTTTCGCAGAAATTGTCAACGAAAGAACAACGATATAGCGCGTACGATCGCGAGCTAATAGCGATACACAGGGCAATTCGACATTTCCGCTATTTTTTAGAAGGGACTAGCTTTATCATATTTACTGATCATAAACCGTTAGTCCACGCATTCGACCAAAAATGGGAAAAGCTCTCACCTTGTCAGACGCGCCAACTCAACTTTACTAGTCAGTTCTCATCGGACATCAGACAGGTCAGTGAAGCAGAGAACGTTCGTTACCGATATCCTATCAAGAATAGAGGTCTACTTCAAGAGGAACAAAAAAAAAGCGAGGAGTTAAGAGAACTTCTAAATGGGAATTCTTCGCTAAAAATAGTTAAAAACATACATCCAGGGACGAATTTAGAAATAATTTGGGACAACTCGACCGGGAGCTTGCGACCTTACATCCCAACACCATTACGCCAAATAGTCTTTAATGCGGTACATGGTTTGGCAAGGTCGACCGTAAAGCTGATATCCAAGAACTTCGTTTGGAAAGGCCTGAATTCCTATATACGTGCTCGAGTACGAAGTTGCCCTGCTTGTCAAAAGTGCAAAGTTGCGAGGCATATGAGGAGTGAGCTGGAAACCTTCGCCGTACCGAACGGACGCTGCGAACATATAAATGTTGACATCGTTGGACCTTTTCCATCATCGAATGCCTACACATAATGTTTGACATGCGTCAATAGATTTTCAAGATGGATTGAGGGTCATGCCCTTAACTGGCATGACAGCAGAGACGGTAGCCAAAGAATTGCTCAAAGGGTGGATAAGTAGATTCGGTGTTCCCAAATATATCACCACGGACCTATGTCGACAATTCGAGAGTAATATTTCTCAACAACTAATGAAAATTTTGGGAGCCAAACACATCCATACCACGAGTTACCACCCCCAGGCAAATGGGTTGGTCGAGAGATGGCACCGAGTCTTAAAAGCGGCGTTGAAATGTCGCGAAGTCAACCTTCATACAGGAACTACGACAGCATTTTGAACAAATCAAACCAACGAAAACATCGCAACATAGAAAAACCCCAGTGTTTGTTCCGAAGGATTTGCGAGTTTGCAGTCATGTATTCCTTAAAGATGACAAAATACGATCACCCCTAAAAGCACCGTATGAGGGCCCGTACCTGGTAATGGACAGATATCCAAAGACGTACACCATTTTGATTGGAACAATACCAGTTACAGTTTCGATAGACAGATTGAAGCCGGTGTTTTTTCCAGCAGAAGCAGAATAAGCATGACTCACATTTTCAGATGACGACGACGTTTTTGGAAGGGGAGTGATGTAGCAACCGAAACCGCACATTTTACGTTTATTGCCAGATGGCAACCTCATTAATAAGAAATCGGTTGGCATTACTGTTTTGACACTTTCTCTTGTAATTGTCTTTCGTAATTTGAATTGGACAGAAAAACGTCCACTCAGAATTTATTCTTTGTTCAATAAAGTAGTGTATAAGTTAAAAGTCGTTCTATTTATTCATATTGGTTCACGATACACTACATATATAACATTGTGGAAACCACAAAAAACCTGATTATTTAGTAAATGATACACCTAGAATGTGAAATTTGACGTGTGGACTGATATTGAGACTCTTGATAAAAATTGGAACAAGATTTTTTAAATGGGCGTGGCACCGCCCACTTTTGATAAAATCAATTTTACAAATATTATTAATCATAAATCAAAATCGTTAAACCTATCGTAACAAAATTCGGCAGAGAGGTTGACTTTACTATAAAGATTGCTTTGAAGAAAAATTAACGAAAGCAGTTAAGGACCACGCCCACTTTTATATAAATGATTTTTAAAAGAGTCGTGGATGAATAAAATAAGCTATGTCTTGAGCTTTATATCAATGTTATTTTATTTCCCAATTGGATTTATAACAATAAATAGGGAAAACTTTACATTTTATAAAATAGGCGTGGCACCGCCCCTTTTATGACTAAGCAATTTTCTATGTTTCGGGAGCCATAACTCGAAGAAAATTAGCGGATCGTAATAAAATTGGGTACATAAATTTTCCCTATAACAGGAAATATTTCTAGAAAAATGGACGAGATGGGTTAAAGACCATGCCCGCTTTTATATAAAAGATTTTTAAAAGGGTCGTGGACGAAAATAATAAGCTTTATCTTAGCGAAAAAGAGCTTTGTATCAAGAGAATTTTAATTTCTAAATTGAATTATAACATGAAATTGGAAAACACTAAAATTTTTGAAACTGGTGTGGCACCGCCCCTTTTTTCTAAGCAATTTTCAATGTTTCGAGAGCCATAACTCGAAGAAAAATGTATATATCGTAACTAAATTGGGTACACATATTTTCCTCATAGCAGGAAAATGGATAAGATTTGTTAAGGACCACGCCCACTTTTATATAAATGACTTAAAAAAGGGTCGTAGGCAAAAATAATTTATTTATGTATTCCTTTTTTCGTTTTTGAACAACTGAGACTAATAGGTCTTTTATATGTACATCAGCATACGGATATTATCTTATTCTAACAATAGTTGGAACATTAATAATAATAATAATAACAAATTTATGTAAAAAATGCAACGCTTAATAATAATACAATAGAATTTAATAAATGAATAAATGAAATAAGACAGATAGTAAAGGAAGTTTTGAAAATAGAAGACGAGAGAAAACAAAGTAAGTGGTATGTAGTCAGAAGGCAAGATCACAAAAATATCTGTATATTTCCGTTTTAAAGTTATGTCTATTCAAACGAGCTTTAACACTTTCTGGAATCATGTTCCACATTTTGATAGCGCTAATGAAAAACATTCGGCTGGATGTTAGTGTACTATGTCTGGGAATTACCAAGGTATTGAGTCTCTGAGGTCTGGTTAGTTGAAACTTGTCATATAATTATTTAGGGGCTTTCCACTCTAAAATTTTGTATACGAAAATGCAGTTTCTTGCCGCCAAATACTGCATAATGCTACAGCCCAGAATTTTGTCATGCCATGGTGATATATTACTATAGCGACTTATGCCATAAACATACCTCGTTACATTATTAAAGGCTACATTCACCTTGTTAATAGTGAGTCAAGTTTGCTATAGACTATTTCTGCATATATGAAATGAGGTACAATTAATTGGAGGGCGAGTTTTTGGCGTGTTTTCCCTGTGGGAATTACGTAGACATTGCTAATTAATTTATTGATATGATCACAGCAGCTAAGCTTATTATTTATTATAAACCCGAGGCTCCTTGTTTTATCGGTGATCACAAGGGTAGATGTACCAATGCACACAGGCGGAATGCCGAACCAGTCCAAATATGGTTCACTAAAGAGCTAAGGTCCTTAAAAAGCAGAAAATCGCGCTACTTCAAATTATTCAAAAGGTCGGGCTCACACTCCGATTACTTGCAGTACTTAATTTTGCGTCATAAATATTTTGAATTAAACAAAAGTTCTATAATACATACATCTGCAAGATGAAAAGGAAAATAACTTGCAATCAGAAAGCCTTCTATGGTTTCGTGAACTCTAAACGAATGGTTAAAGGGTTTCCGTCTGCTTTAAAATAGCAGGAAGATTTGTCTAGCGACGACCAAGATCTTGCTAATTTCTTTACACAATTTTTCAAGTCCAACTATTCGGCTGAATTTAACTCTTTTTCAATGAATATCCATTTCAACTTAACTCACTTAACACAGTTAACATTCCAGCAATATCTCCTGATGAAGTTTTTTCATATTAAACGTCTTTGAAGGAATCTTACACGTACGGTCCTGTTTTAATTCCCACTTAATTCCCACTTTCTTAAAAAATGCGCTGAACACATTTATTAGCCCCTAACTGATTTATTCAATCTCTCCATAAAACGTGGAACTTTTCCTTCTGCTTGGAAAGAATCTTTTCTCATACCCCTCCACAAAAGTGGCAGTAGGTCGTGTGTAGAAAACTATCGAGGAATTGCAAAGTTTTCGGCATCCCAAAGTTGTTTGAAGCTATAGTACCAACCAACTAACTTTTTCCATTTCTACTTTGATTGCAGAACAGCAACATGGATTCGGTAAAGGCAAATCTACCATTACTAATCTACTTGAATTCACAACTCATGTTTCTAATGGATTTAGAGAAAGTCTTCACACCGATGTTATTTATACCGATTTCAGTAAAGCATTTGACAAAGTATCCCACTCCTTACTTATCTACAAGCTTAATCGGCTTGGTTTCCAACCTGGCCTCACCCAGTGGATCTCGTCGTATCTCTGCGGTCGAACGCAAAATGTTATTTTTAAAAATACACTTTCTAATGTTATTGATGTTCCCTCTGGCGTCCCACAGGGCAGTCATCTAGGTCCCATTATGTTCTTGCTATTTATTAATGATATTTGTACCACAATAAAATATTCCAAAATCTTAATGTACGCCGATGATGTAAAACTTTTTAGGTTTTATGCGTCTATCGAAAAAGTCCCTTGCTTCAAACGGATTTAGACTGCCTAGTTACCTGGTGCAACGTGAATTCAATGCCGCTTAATCTCAATAAATGTAAATTCATGTCCCTCTCTCGGAGATCTTTGCCAGCAGCCTCTTATATAATAAATAATTTTTGTCTTCTATCAGTAAACTATTTTGTGGACTTGGGAGTCACGATAGATACTAAACTTGCTATCGATGGTGTTTCGTCAGAACCTTTCATTGCTTCATCGGTGTCCCGCAAGGAAGCGTTCTAGGCCCTCTACTATTTGTTCTTTTCATCAACGACATAAGTAGTTGCTTTTTATTTGCAAATTATTTACTGTATGCAGATGATCTCAAAATTTTCGCGGTAGTCAGGGATATTTCTGATGAAGCTAAGTTTCAACGTGATATTGACGCTGTTCATTCGTGGTGTCTACGTTATAGACTCCCTTTAAATATTAAAAATGCTTAAAGATGACGTTTGCTAAAATTTTGAATGTTCGTATTACGAACTATAGCATTTCGAACACTTTCCTGCGCAATGTTACTGAAGTAAAATATCTTGGGGTTATCTTTGACCGAAGTTGAACTTTAATAATCATGTTGACTTCATCATTGCAAAGTCCTACTTAGTACTTGGTTTTATCCGTCGGAATTCCACTAAGTTGTCTCACCCTTACACTCTGAAAATGTTATATATAACATTTGTACGCTCGCGTCTTGAGTACGCAGTTTTCATATGGAGGCCCTATAGCCAAGTTTCTATTAAAAGAATAGAACGTATTCAGAAGGTGTTTCTTAAATTCGCTTAAGAACCTTAAAATTCGACGATCCTGTCCCTTCGTATGCTTCGCGTCTCATGCTTATTGAGCTACAATCTTTGGATGTTTTCGATGACTTTTATATTCAATATTATTCAAGGGACCCTTGATTGCCCTTCTCTCATGGAAAGGATTACTTTTAATGTTCCTAGGCGTAACCTCCGAGTCACTTACCCTTTTTACTGCAAAACGGTTAAAACTAATTTCGCCAGCAATGCTCCTCTTGCAAGATCTATGTTAATATTTTGTCTCAAACAATCGTCATTGATTTTTCAATGACCACTGAAGCTTTCGTAAATCTTTTTCTCTCGTTATCTATAAATCTTTAAACTTGTTTTAAATGCTTAGCATATTAACTTCTTAAGTTAGTATGTAACATACTTGTATTTTTATATAAAAATGTATGTACTTGTTGTTAGTAGTCTGTAAGAAACTTTGTTTCATTGACGGTATTACAATAAATATAAAATTAAATATAAACTTAGTTTCAACCTTCATATTAATGGTATTGTCAATAAGGCTAGAGGTGCTTTTTCATTCGTGAAACGGTGATCCAAAGAATTTAGTGACTCTTATGTAACTAAAGCACTTTTCACCACTTTAGTTAGACCGATACTAGAATACGGATCAATAGTCTGGAATCTTAAATATCGAGTTCATGCAGATACACTTGAATCAGTACAAAAGCAATTTCTACTTTTCTCTTTAAGAAATTTTCAGTGGGACGCCGTGTATAATCTTCCCCCTTATACTAGTCGGTTGAAGCTTATCAATCTTCCAACCCTTGCAAGTCGTAGAGAAATGCTAGGTGTAATATTTATGGCTAACTACTGAATGGATTGATTTCTAGCCCAATTCTCTTAAACGAAGTAAACTTTAACGTCCCATCACGAGTGTCAAGACCTTATAAACCTCTTCTTTTGAGGCAGTGTAGAACTAATTTCGAATTAAATGAACCTTTTCGGTGTTTGTGCCATGATTTAAACACTCATTCTAGTTCATTTATATAACGGATTCACTTTACCATAAAGAAACTCTTAACTCGTAACAAAAATAAAAAAATTTAAATTTTACGTACTAACAAGTAAGGAAGGCTAAGTTCAGATGTAACCGAACATTACATACTCAGCTGAGGCTTTGGAGACAAAATTTTCTTTTTCATGGGTACATACAAATGGTAACACTAAAAAGTGGAGCAACTTGCCTTTGCTATCTTTCTTCAGCTATCAATTCGTTTTATTTGAATATTTTTTTTAAATATGAAAATTTTGTCAAATTTGAACGTATTTCTTATAATTTTTTTTAAATCACCCCTGAAATATTTTCGAAGCGCTCTAATTATGAGTCCGAAATATGTGCCCCGAGAAAATTTAAACCTATAATCATAAAAAACTCATATATGACTCATATAAGGTAGAAATGATGAGTCGCATGCCAAGAATGTATTTTTAGTAAAGCAACTTCGAAACAAAATTTGAAATTTTTTCTTGGCATTTTCCTTATTCTGAAAGAAAATTTTATTTGATTCGGTTGTAAACGACCTTCATCCTCGTCTTTGTTACTACCTACCTGCAAACATCTGTAAGTGCAATTTTGCTATATCCCGATGGACTGACGCTAACCGTAGGACCTCTTTGGTAAGTTTGTGAAAATAAATATGTCCTTTTTAGATTTTCCTTTCTAAAATTTTTTTCTTCTGGTACGTATCGAAAATCCGTCCCTAAGGATCAATTAAGTGTCACAATTTCATCAAAAAAAGTGCAATGCATGAGGTCAATAAGGCAGATAAATAACACGGGAATGATTTTTAAAAGAGTCGTACAAGGGGCAGATTTTAAGCTGTTTATGCACCTATTAGGTGCATGATGATGATCATATGATATACGAAATATGGCTCATATCAGTTGACCAATGAAATTAGGGAAATTCATTCATTTCGGACTCCCAAACGAGCTTATAATGAGCATAAAAGCACCGAATTATGGCTCCTTTCTGACTCCAATGTTTTGAGCAATAATATTTCATGATTGTTTTTAAAATTGTCAGTTAAAAATATTTAGAATAAAACAAAATTTAAAATTTTTGTGTGGATAGAGTTCCCATGAACTCCAACAGAGAAGTTGCCGATAATGAGCAACAAAATTTTCTGTGTTTAAACACAATCAAACAGTCAGAACCGAAATCGGAAGGCTAAATCAATCAGAAGTTCCGAGATAGAGGAATTCAATTCAAAACTCTGTCATATCCCTACTAAAATTATAAGGTCTACTTTAATTGAATTCATGTGCATTTAAGATAATTGTTGTATGTAATATAATTGTAGGGAGCATAACAGTTTTACGTGTTTGTTTGCTTCATATATTTACTTACATTTTCCATATTTAAACTTTAAAAGCCTTCATTGATTTTTTTATTCTGAAAGGTTTTTCGAAATTGCGAGTTTTGGCCTGAAGGTCTACTTTAATAGAATTCATCTGCGTTTAAGATAATTGTAAAGAGCATAACAGTTTACGTGTCTGTTTGCTTCATATATTTACTTACATTTTCCATATTTAGACAATACAATAAAAACTTTAGGCCTTCATTGCTTTTTTATTCTGAAAGGGTTTTTCCAAATTGCGAGTTTTGATCTGAAGGTTATCCTATATGTTAAAACAATAAATAGCTAGTGTAATATTCCTTAAGCTGGGAGTTGTCGGCTATTAAGGATATTTAGGTACGCAATCCATATTCTGTCATTGCAAATTACATACATATGTACATATGTAAATATACAAAAATCAATGAAATCCTTGCCACAGGTAGTCATTTACAGCGAACGCAAGATGCAAGATATGTATATACTTATATACATATCTGTACTTTAACCTATGTGGTGAAAAATAATACATATGTACATAAGTGTTAGCTGAATTATGAGTAATATAAGAGGACAAAAAGATAGACGTAGGGTTTAGTTATATTTAAACATTACAATCAAACGCGTTTTTTAAAAAACGAGTGATCATAATATAAATTGTGAAAAACCTGAACTAAGAAGAAGTGAAACCCGTACAACAAAAACAGTATCATCATATCAGCCAGACACCTCAAAAAGACAAACTATTGCAGCAAAATGGAAACCGGAAACCGGAAACATAAAGGCAAACAACCGTAAGGCGAGTGGAGAAGTGTATAGGTATTAAGGTATAAATAAGAAGTTTATAGCTATTAAGGTATAAATAAGAAAGAAATTTATATTTTGGTGCTTGGGACCATGCCTAGGTTAAGTAGACAGTCAGGAGATGTACGACGTAGAAACGTTAGGAGAAGTGTGCAACATTTTCGGGAGGATAGTGTAAACAGATTGGGTGAGCAATCTCAAGACACCATCAGCCGTTCCCTTCGCAGGTTAGACCCAGACGTTCGGTTATTAGAGCAGACTAGGAACACCCGTGCACATAGAATTTATCGCGAAGATCCCGAAACTCGCTTTCTAGAGCAGAGTAGAAATACTCAGGCACGCAGATCTCGTCGGGGAGATCCCGAATTTTCGCTCCCAAGAGCAAATTAGGGATACCCAAGAGCATAGACTACGGCGCGAAATATTAGCTGCTCGTTTATTAGAGCAAAGAAGAAATACCCGGGAACGCAGATCCCGTCGTGGAGATCCCGAAGTTCGCTCACAAGAGCAAAGCAGAAATACCCAGGAGCATAGACTCCATCGCGAAAGTCCGTCCGTTCGCCTAGTCGAGCAAAGAAGGAATACGCAGGAGCATAGGCTCCGTCGCGAAAGTCCGTCCGCTCGCCTAGCAGAGCAAGGAAGAAATACACGACAACGTAGATCTCGTCGCAAAGATCACCAGATTCGATCCAAAGAGCACGATAGAAATACCCGCGATCACAGACAACGGCGACAAAACTCTTCATTCGCTCGGCTGAGCAAAATATTAATACTCGCCAACGTAGTCTCCGCCGCGAGAGTCCGATGGTTCGGTCTGAAGAACAAAGTATAAACACACGGCAACAAAGATTAAGGTGGAAAAATTTACTAATTCGTTCGGCAGAGCAAATAAGGAATAGCCAGGAACATAGAGGTCGACGCGAAAACTCTGAAATTCGCACTGCAGAGCAAGCTAGAAATACACAAGAGCGAAGATCACGTCGGCGTAATAACTTTGTCAGGGTTATGGAGCAGTCCCAGAACACTAGGTCTCGCAGACTTCTCAGAGAAAGATCTAGGATGATAAATATCGATTTAAGACGACGAGTTCTACGCCGGGTACATCTTCATAGGGAAAGTATAGAAAATAGACAAACGGAAAATGAACGAGGGGTAGAGAGAAGTATATTAGCTAGAGAAAATCAGAACACAGAAACCGAAAACTTTGAAACTAACGTTGGTCCGACAGGATTTAGGCAATCATATATTCGGAGCATTAAACTCGGGTCAAAAATTTGATTTGCTGGGTGGCTAGGTTTAAATACCAAGTTCGCCCTCTAAATTTTGAAACCATTTCTCGAAGGCATCCAAATATAGAATCCGCATTTTATTTGTCTCATAGATTTCCGTCCGAAGATGGAAATTATAACTTTTGCGCGAATGTAGAAATTCAGTGAAGAGTAATAATCTTCCAAAAATATGTTTAGCTAATGGATTAGATATTTCCTGAAACTCCTGAATGTCTAAAGGATCTCACGCCAGTAGAAGAACGTCTGATCACACCTAGGTTGCCTTTTATGACAATTCGTCCTTTGGGTTATCAAGGGCAGAATTCGTTAAGGGGTGCCGTTGTTAATGTTCCTATATCAGTCAGTGATATAGTTACTTCACTACCTCGGTCATTCGACGAATCGCATGTAATTCAAATTCATTTAAGAAGACGTATGGAATATAATCAAGATTCTATGACAGACACAATAAGGCCTTCAAAAATCATGGAAGCACTCCGATATTCAATAAATACTCACTTATATCGAGAACATAATATTGAAATAAATGAGGAATGGATCACAAATTTTACAAATCAGGAAGAGGTTCCTTTTAATGTATCTTTTGAAGATGCTACGTTAGTCTAAAACATTTGTGAAGAACAAAATATTTATCGAGCTCCTCAGATCCCACTCGAAGAAATGGTTGAGGAGTTAAACCCAGGGGGACAGGAAACTCTTCTTGATAATATTCCAGCAGAACATTTTGATATAAACCGTTTAGTTATTGCTGCAGGGGAGGGTCAACGGCCTCTTGATATAATTCAGGATACTAATTCAGAAGAATTGTCATTCCCCTCAATTTATGCCGGACAGAAACGTTCTTCTACAGAGACGTACAGCAAAATTGTGCGCTCTGAAATCCGTCGTTTTGATAGAAGAGCTTGTACTATTCCCAAGCTCTTTTAGAACTACAAGAAGTTGGAATTACTACAAATTAAAAATACTACCTCTATCTGCCTTCGAAAATTTTCTGGGAGCAACCAAGTCACAGCCCATAACATTTTAAATGAAAATTATGTGCAAAGCTTGATTCAGCATGATGATGGATTCAGGGTGCTCAAAGGGGTAAGATCATCGCATGCTCATTGGGAGGCGGAAAAGAAGAGAGTCATTGCCATGATTCGCCAATTTGGCCTTCATACTTTTTTTATAACTTTATCAGCTGCAGAGTCTCAATGGCTAGAACTTTTAATTATTTTATCCAAAACAGTTGATTCTAGGGAAATTTCTGAAAGCGATGCCAATAATTTATCTACTCAAGACCGATACCGTTTAATCCGGTCGGATGCGGTTACATGTGCACGATATTTTGACTATCGGTACAGACAAATGCTAAAGTTGTTCAAGGAAAATGGAGGAATTTTTGATGAACACTTTGTCAAGAATTTTTACTGGAGAATTGAATTCCAGCAACGAGGCTCTCCCCACGTACATGGAATGTATTGGCTTCACAATGCTCCTCGAGTCAATATTCAGGATCCGCAATCATTCCCGCAAGCTATAGAATTCATAGATAAGTAGATCTACGCAAGGATCTGTTGACAACTTGGGAAACTGTATAGAATATCAAACGCATAACCATAGTCGATCTTATATGAGAGAAATAAGGGGGACAGCAGGTTTGCCGCTTTGGAATTCCATATCCTCCTATGCCTTCCACACAAATTTTATTACCACTTCCAGAAGACACACTCAATTTAGATATTCATAAAGAGAACTTTTCAAAAGTTCATAGGATTTTAAATTCAAATTTAACCGCTTCCGATATTACAAATTTTAACAATTTTGAAAATTTTCTATCTCACGAAAGAATAAATATGTCCTTTGATGAATATTTACTGGCACTTAGATCTACTTTATTAAAACCAACAATTTATTTAAAAAGACAGTTTCAAGATCGTTTTACTAACGCCTACAACCCGACAATATTAGAACTTCACAGAGCTAATATGGATATCCAATACATTTTAGATGCATATGCAATTACATAAATAAGTCGAATAGGGGGGTTTCCCGACTACTAAACGAAGCTATGGCTGAGGTCAGCGCTGGAAACTATACAGTAAAGCAGAAACTTCAACACATAGGGCATAAATTTATATCTGGAACGGAAATTTCTGCACAAGAGGCTGTTTATTGTTGCATTGGACTCCATCTTTCGGAGGCAAGCAATGCAGAGATATTTATTAATACCTCTCGTCCTGAGGAACAGGTGCGCATTGTTAAGCCTAGGGCACAGATTCAGAATCTTCCCCCAGATTCTACTGATATATATGTATCGGGTATTCTAGATCACTATGTACAAAGACCTCTTCAACTGGATACAGTTTGCCTAGCTGACTTTGCATCAATGTATACATTTGTAAAATCTCTAAGGGCAGAACAGGATAATGACATCCAAGAGGAAGATGTAGAAAGTGAGAATTCCACTTTAAGTGCAGTACCAATCCCATTACTAGACAATAGTGGTTTCATTAAAAAACGTACAAAGCCGTGTGTGGTTCGTTCTAGAAGATTTAGTCCAGACACAGCTAGAGCTGATTATTTTAGAGAAATGGTAATGCTCTATAAACCTTGGCGGGATGAGCAGATTGAGATAATCGATAATGATAACGAGCAAACGTGTGTAGTAAATCAAATTTCAATTGAAGAAAATCGAAAGAAGTATGACGCTTTTTGAGCAGCGGGAACTTGAGAATATCCTAAGTAGACTAAGAGAAGAAGATTTCGCCACAACAGATATGGATGTAGTAGCTGATACTAGAGACGAGTTTAGGGTTTTCGGACTTCCTGAAATTAGCCCTTAATTTAAATTTGCTAAATCTGCCTGGCGAAGACTTAGACGATAATTATAATGACTCAAATAGCAATATAAGGATGATTAAATTACCACCGTTAATTCCCGTTGAAGGGCTTCTTTCTTCCATTCAAATGCTTAATATTAGACAAAGATCTTACTTGACTCATATATTGCATAAATATAAAATAAATCAGCCTTTTTATGAGTTTGTAGGTAGGTGGTGGCGCAGGCATTGGCAAGAGTCTTTTGATATCAACAATATACCAAACTCAACCATCGCTTTAATTCTGCTCCTGGGTCTAACCCAGGCTCCATAAAAATTTTTCTTTGTGCCCCTACGGGAAAAGCAGCTTTTGGAATAGGTGGAATCACACTGCACTCCATATTTTCATTATGATTTAAAGCTAATTATTATCGATGAAGTATCCATGGTAGGCGCTCGAATGCTTAGCTTTATTGACGCCAAGCTAAAGCAAATTTTCAAAAGCACCTTGCCTTTTGGTGGCAAATCCGTAATTGTTCTTGGTGATTTGCGGCAGCTATCTCCAGTCGGACACATGTGGATTTTTTCTCCGAATCCGAATGACAACTATAGCGCTTTAGTTGGTTCACCTTTGTGGGAAATGTTCAAATATTTTGAACTAACTGAGATAATGAGGCAGAGGGGGGACCAACCATTTGCCATTGCATTAAACAATATGGCTTCTGGCTCAATGACGAACGAGGAGATATCGTTAATTGAAAGCAGGATTGTTAACTCAAATCAAATTCCTGATGAAGCAATTCATTTGTTTTGGTCGAATGAAGAGGCCAACAACTACAATACACTTAAGCTTAACCAAATTCCAACTACACCTTATTATTCAACTGCAAAGGATGTGGTAAAAGGAATAGCTATAGAAGGGCAAAGAGAAAATATTTTAGAGAGGGTAAAACTCTTTAAAACTGCTGAAACTCAAGGACTTTTTAAAAGAGAGTGGGCCTTAGTTCTATAGGTGGACGCCTTTTAGAGATATCGCCATAAAGGTGGACCAGGCGTGACTCTAGAATTTGTTTGTACGATATGGGTATCAAATGAAAGGCGTTAATGAGTATTTTAAAAGTGGGTGGGCCTTAGTTCTATAGGTGGATGCCTTTTAGAGATATCGCCATAAAGGTGGACCAGGGGTGACTCTAGAATGTGTTTGTACGATATGGGTATCAAATGAAAGGTGTTAATGAGTATTTTAAAATGGAGGGGGCTTAGTTCTATAGGTGGACGCCTTTTCGAGATATCGCCATTAAGGTGGACCAGGGGTCACTCTATAATGTGTTTGTACGATATGGGTATCAAATTAAAGGTATTAATGTGGGGTTCAAAAGCGAGTGGCCTTAGTTGTATTTGTGAAGGCGTGTTCGAGATATCGACCAAAAAGTGGACCAAGGTGACGCACAACATCATCTGTCGGGTACCGCTATTTTTTTATATATGTAATACCACGGACAATATTCCTGCCAAGATTCCAAGGGCTTTTGATTTCGCCCTGCAGAACTATTTCATTTTCTTCTACTTAATATGGTAGGTATCCCAATCATTTTACAAAGTTTTTTCTAAAGCTATATTTTGCGTCAAAAAAACCAATCCAATCACCATGTTTCACCCTTTTTTCATTCTTGGTATAGAATTATGGAATTTTTTTTCATTTTTCGTAATTTTCGATATCGAAAAAGTGGGCGTGGTCATTGGAGGGTTCTTATTATTTTTATTTAACTTTGTATTTAAGTTACTTTAAACTTTGTAATTTTAAAAATGCTTTATCAATATTTTAAGTTTCAATATTGATTTTTCAATTTTAAAAAATGTTGATGATGGTGAAAATTTAGAAAGAATTTGACGCATACATTTAGGCGTTTTAAAAAAATATAATTTAAAGTTTTGTTATAAAATAAAAATATGGTTTCAATTACTACATTGGCGATCTCTGCCTATTTTAAAAAATTGTGTGGTGTGTATTTTTAATTTTTTTTGAAAAGGCGAAAGAAAAAGCAAGTCAACTAACTTTGGAGAAAGGAGCAGAGCAGCGTGGACGTTAAAGAAACAGTATTGAAAAAGAATTTTCTAACACATACCGATAAAACGGTATTAATCAAATAAAAACAGCGAAAACGCTCTCGTGAGTTGAATTACTGAAGACAAAACGGCATGCATATTTGATTGTAACTGCTCGCCGAGCAAAATATATTAGAAAAAAAAGAGCTTAAAAAACTAACGGAAGAGCAAATTGTTCTACATACATAGAATGCGTATTTAATTGAATTCGGAGCAGTGACAACAACAACTAAAACTAAAAATACCAATAACAGTGACAACTGAGTTTAGTTTTGTATGAATTTAATGGATCACCAATGACCAAACATTGTATAACGAAAATTGGAAAATTTCAATAAAGGGAGAAGGACTACTGCACAACTAAACTTTTGAAAGTAGCGGAGTGAATTTTCACAAACTACTGTCATACGTGATTTGCATTGCACAATACATTGTCCAATTTCATCAATCAATTTTAAAGCCATTACACAATACATTGTCCAATTTCATCAATCAGTTTTAAAGCCATTGCACAATACATTGTCCAATTTCATCAATCAATTTTAAAGCCATTGCACAATATTAAAACCATCGTCAAATTCATCAATCAATTTTAAAGCAATTACACAATTTTAAAGGGAACAAAATTTTGGAAGAAGAATTTTGAGGTTGGTTTGTTTTAAGTTAAATATATATATATATTGTTTATTTAAATAGTTATTATAAAATATAAATATTTTTAATATTGATATTTAATATTTTACTAAATTTGTAACTCCTTCTTCAATTTAGTTAAAATATTTCATTCTCCACGACACAATACACACACTTCTACACTCACACAAAATTTAAATGATTTGCTTATTGATTTACAGAATAATTCTTCTCAAGAAGAATTAGTAATTCCATATGCAAATCAAAATAATTCTGAAATTTGTCAAACTTCCACAATTTTGGACTAGTTGTCCAGAAGCGTGGTTTATACACGCTGAAACACAATTTATCACCAAAAATATAACTCAAGAGAATACCAAATACGAACACATAACAGCACTTTCACAAGACGTAATAGTAACAATTTTAGATTTTATCCAAAACCCTCCCCTCACTAACAAGTTTAGTGAACTCAAAAAAGTTTTAATAGAAAGACATTCTCTTAGTGAAATTTTAAAACTTAACAAAATCTTAAATGATTCTGAAATGGGTGATCGCAAGCCCTCTGAATTTTATCGGTCATTAATTTTGTTAGCCGGTTCAAATTTTAGTGAAAATATTTTAAAGAGAATTTGGTTGAGAAAACTTCCCAAAAATTTAAATGCAATTTTGGCTGGCTCAAGTTCTAATAATATTAATGAATTGATAAAATTAGCGGATAACATTTTTGAAGTTATGAATAAAAAAGAAGTTTTCTCAGTAAATAAAATATCAGATACAAAGCTCAGTTATTGAAAATCTAGTTAAAATCACTTCTTTAATGTGTGAAAGTTTTCAGAAACTTTCTTTGGAGTTAGCAGAAATTAAAACAGAAATGTATCGGAATAAATCTAGGTCGCGTTCTAATTCTAGGAATAATTTTAGAAATTCTTTAAGGCATCGTTCTAACTCGCGTAATAATCCAAATTGGTTGTGTAGATTTCACTACAAATTTGGAAATAATGCTAGAAGTTCTGAACAACCTTGTTCTTATAACAAAAACAAATATTCAACAAACTAAATTCTTCCGTTGTTGCAGCGACGAACAAAGGAAATTTAGAATTTTCGACGTGTCGCTTATTTATTTTTGATAGAGAAAACAAACAAAATTTTTTAATTGATAGTGGAGCAGAAATTTCGGTATTACCCGCGTCTAAATTTCCTCATACGAAACGTTCAGACATAATTCTCACTGCACCTAATGGCTCAACAATTGCCACTTACGGGAAAAGGCTTTTAAACGTAAATTTAGGTTTAAGACGTGAATTTCCCCTTACATTTTTGATTGCGGATATAGCCAAGCCAATAATTGGCGCTGATTTTCTTTGTAAATATGGTCTTCTTATAGACATTAAACATAAACGTTTAGTAGATCCATTAACCAATCTCTCAGTTAATACAGTATCCTACTTTTGTGATATTCCATTACCTAAATTATTTGTGGTTGACAATAAATTTACAAAATTATTAAAGAGTTTCCGTCACTTATTTCAGAGCCAGATTATACAAACCTGTTAAACATACAACAGTACATCGACTTGTAACAGAAGGTGTTTGATTTCTAGTTAAACAGCATGTTTGTCGCCTTCAAATTCTTCAGTAGCATCACCACTTCACCTTGTACCTAAAAAGAGTTGAATGATGCGTCCATGTGGTGATTTTAGAAGATTGAATATTGTAGCTGTTCCCGATCGTTATCCCTTACTCACATTCAAGATTTTAACATGACTCATAATAAAATATATTTTCAAATTTAGATTTAGTTAGGCATATCACAAATCTATGGCTGAAGAAGATGTTTATAAAACTGCTATTAAACTCCTTCGGTATGTTTGAGTTTATGCGAATGCCTTTCGTACTAGAAATTCTGCAAAACCTTTTCAACGATTCATAAATGAGGTAGCTGGTGACTTAGATTTTGTATATGTTTATATCTGACTACTACTTATTGCAGGTAAAGACGAGAAACATTTAAAGATTACGTATCCTTTTTCAACGCCTACAGAGTACGGTTTAAACATTAAACCAATAATTGTACTTTGGTGTAACAAATATAGATTTTTTAGGACATAACATTATGGAAAGGTATTCGACCTTCTGATGAAAGGTATCAGCTATTCGCAATTTCGAACGTCCAAAATCATTAAGCAGGCACAAAATTTATTGGTATGGTAAATTATTATCATAGATATATTCCACTAGCAGATTTACAAACAAAATTTATGATCTAATTAACAAAGTAAGTAGAAACGTGACAATCTTTGGTATGGGACGAGAATTGGAATGAAGCTTTGAATGCATTAAAGATAATTTGCATCTACGATATTGTTAAATCATTTTAACAAAGATGCTAAATTATCCTTAACAGTTAGATGCATCTAACACAGCGATTGGGGGCGTTATAAAACAAAATTACAATGGTAAAATTGAACCTTGCCTTTTTTCTAAAAACTTTCTCCAACTGAAATAATATAGTGCTTTTGATAGGGAGTTATTGGCATTTACTTAATATAACATTTTAGATATCTTTTGAAGGACGTCAATTTACAGTTTATACGACCATAAACCCTTGACTACTGCTTTAATTCAAAAACAGAACGAAGTCGTCATAAACGAGACACTTGGAATTTATAGCACAATTTACTGATGACATACATACATTAAAGGAGAATCCATGTTGTAGCAGATACGCTATCTAGAGCTTTTGAGGTTTAATGCATATATAATACAGACTGAATTTTAAATTTACAAAACTGAACAACAAAAGATGATGACTTAAATCAACTTGTGTCTGATTCTCAATATCTAAATTTAAAACTAATTAGTATTCCCATTTTAAATTTTATTATTTGTGTGAGATTTCAGGAGAACTCCTAGGCCATTTGTACCAAGTAATTTGCGAAAACAGTATTTGATCTTTTACATAAAATAGCCATCCGGGTACAAGAGCTACACGACGGCTCATAGCTAAAAATATATTGGCCTAATATGAATAAGGATATTAATATTTGGTCAAAAGAGTGTCTTAATTGTCAAAAGTCTAAGTTTATCGTCACACAAAATCACCTATTGTCAAAATTCAAATTCCCAAGAATAGATTTGAACACATCCACTTAGATATAGTTGGGCCATTACCTATTTCAAAGACTCGCTATATTTTAACGATTATTGAAAGATTTACCCGTTGCCTGAGGCATTTGCATTAAAAGATATTTCAGCACTACAATTGCAATAAGTTTTTTAGAGAATATCTTTCTCGTTTGGAGTTCCGTTAAAGATAACAAACTGATCAAGGTAGCCAATTTTCATCGAAATTGTTTTCAGAGTAACTAAATTACTTGGTAGTCACCAAATCAAACATCCGCATACACCCTCAAGGAATGGTATGTGAAAGGTTTCATAGACAATTAAAGACTACTATAATAGCTAGAGAGGATACAAATATTGTTATGAGAGTTACCTGTCATATACTTGTTTTGCGATCTATTTACAAAGAAGATATTCGGCTACACCAGCGGAAATGGTTCGGTCAGAATTACGTTTGCCAGGGGAACTTGTTGTGCCATCAGCTAAAGATTTCTCAGCATCTGAATTTTAAGTATTTACGTGAACATTTTCGAAATGTTAGATCAAATTTAAGTCACACATAAAGATTCTGATACTGGAATGTACGTTCGAAAAGATCTCAAACTTGTAAATTGCATTTGTGTCTCAGTACATTAATAACATCATTACGACACACCATATGAAGACTCTTACAAACTGGTGGAAAAGACCAAAATGTTTTAACTGAACTAGATACTAATATTAAAACTATTCTATTGACAGAATAAGACCTGCATAATTGAAAACGACGGACACAACAACACCAAGAATTTACATAAAAAGAGAGTACGTACATTTGTTAATGATAAATTTCTTGAAGGAGTAATGTAGATCTACTTAAGTCATAGCTTGTATTTTCAGTACTGTGAGCTTGTACATTCTCAAAGTGCGTTATCAATACTTTAATTTTCAATATTGATTTTTCAATTTCAAAATTTTTGATGATGTGAAAAATCAGAAGATAAAATAGACGCATACATTAGCGTTTTAAAACATATAATTTAAGTTTTGTTATATAGATAATACGTGTTTTCAATACTACAGTCTAGTCCGGATTTCGCCATTTTTTATACAAAGATAGAGTGGGATACTTGGTCAAATGCTTTACTGCATCGGTATAAATAACATCGTTGTGACGACTTCTCTCTAAATCCTTAGAAACCCTGAGTTGTGGATTCAAGTAGATTGTAATGGTAGATTTGCCCTTTCACCGATCCATGTTGCTGTTCTCAATCAAAGTAAAATGGAAAAAGTTAGTTGTTGTAATATACTTCAAACCGCTTTTGGGATGGCCCGAAAACTTTTCATCCTCGATAGTTTTTCTACACACATCTACTGCCCTTTTGTGGAGTGGTTGAGAAAGATTCTTTCCAAGCAGAAGGAATAAGTTCCACGTTTTCGGAGAATTGAATAAATAGTTATGGGCTAATAACTGTGTTTCAGCGCATTTTTTAAGAAGTGGGAATTAAGTGGGAATTACAACGGACCGGACGTGTATGATTCCTTCAAGACGTTACATATAAAAAACTTCATCAGGAGATATTGCTGGAATTGTAAACTTTGTTAAGTGAGTTTAAGTTTGAAATGGATATTCATTTGAAAAATTGCTAAGTTCAGCGGAATAGTTGAACTTGAAAATTGTGCAAAGACATTAGCAATATCTTGGTTGTCGCTGACAAATCTTCCTGGTATTTTAAAGCAGTGGAAACCCTTTAACCCTTCGTTTAGAGTTCACGAAACCATAGAGCTTTCGGATTGCAAGTTATTTTCCTTTTCATCTTGCAGATGTATGTATTATAGAACTTTTTTTAATTCAAAATATTTATGACGCAAAATTAAGTACTGCAAGTAATCGGAGTGTGAGCCCGACCTTTTGAATAATTTGAAGTAGCGCGATTTTCTGCTTTTTAAGGACCTTAGCTCTTTAGTGAACATATTTGGACTGGTTCGGCATTCCGCCTGTGTGCATTGGTACATCTACCCTTGTGATCACCGATAAAACAAGGAGCCTCGGGTTTAATATAATAATAAGCTTAGCTGCTGTGATCATATCAATAAATTAATTAGCAATGTCTACGTAATTCCCACAGAAACACGCCAAAACTCGCCCTCCAATTAATTGTACCTCATTTCATATATGCAGAAGTAGTCTATAGCAAACTTGACTCACTATTAACAAGGTGATGTAGCCCTTAATAATGTAACGAGGTATGTTTATGGCATAAGTCGCTATAGTAATATATCACCATGGCATGACAAAATTCTGGGCTGTATCATTATGCAGTATTTGGCGTGCAAGAACTGCATTTTCGTATACAAATTTTAGAGTGGAAAGCCCTAAATATTATATGACAAGTTTCACTAACGAGACCTCAGAGACTCATAACCTTGGTATTCCAGAACATAGTACACTACATCCAGCCGAATGTTTTCATTAGCGCTATCAAAATGTGGAACATGATTCCAGAAGTGTTAAGCTCGTTTGAATAGACATAACTTTAAAACGGAAATATACAGATATTTTTGTGATTCTTGCCTTCTGACTACATACCACTTACTTTGTTTTCTCTCGTCTTCTATTTTCAAAACTTTCCTTTACTATCTGTCTTATTTCATTTATTCATTTATTAATTCTATTGTATTATTATTAAGTTTGCATTTTTTACATAAATTTGTTATTATTATTATTATTAATGTTTCCAACTATTGTTGAATAAGATAATCCGTATGCTGATGTACATATAAAAACCTATTAGTCTCAGTTGTTCAAAAACGAAAAAGGAATACATAAATAATTATTTTTGCCTACGACCCTTTTTTAAGTCATTTATATAAAAGTGGGCGTGGTCCTTAACAAATCTTATCCATTTTCCTGCTATGAGAAAATATGTGTACCCAATTTAGTTACCTATTAAATTTTTCTTCGAGTTATGGCTCTCGAAACATTGAATATTGCTTAGAAAAAAGGGCGGTGCCACACCAGTTTCAAAAATTTTAGTGTTTTCCAATTTCATGTATAATTCAATTTAGAAATTAAAATTTCTCTTGATACAACGCTCTTTTCGCTATAGATAAGCTTATTATTTTCGTCCACGACCCTTGTTAAAAATCTTTTATATAAAAGCGGGCATGGTCTTTACCCATCTCGTCCATTTTCTAGAAATATTTCCTGTTATAGGATTTATTACCCAATTTTTTACGATCAGCTAATTTTTTCTTCGAGTTATGCTCCCGAAACATGAAAATTGCTTAGTCATAAAAGGGGCGGTGCCACGCCTATATAAATTAAGTTTTCCTATTTATTGTTATAAATCCATTGGAAATAAAATAACATTGAATAAAGCTCAAGACATAGCTTATTTTATTCATCCACGACTCTTTTAAAATCATTATATAAAGTGGGCGTGGTCCTTAACTGCTTTCGTTAATTTTTCTTCAAAGCAATCTTTATAGTAAAGTCAACCTCTCTGCCGAATTGTTGTATCGACTAGGTTGTACGATTTTTGATTTTGATTAATACATCATTTGTAAAATTGGATTTATCACAAGTGGGCGGCGTGCCACGCCCATTAAAATCTTGTTCCAATTTTTATATCAAGAGTCTCAATATCAGTCCACACGTCAAATTTCAACATTCTAGTGTATCATTTACTAAATAATCAGTTTTTTGTGGTTCCACAATGTTTATATATGTAGTGTATCGTGAACCAATATGAATAAATATAACGACTTTTACTTATACACTACTTTATTGAACAAAGAATAAATTCTGAGTGGACGTTTTTCTGTCAATTCAAATTACGACAAGACAATTACAGAGAAAGTGTCACACACAGTAATGCCAACCGATTTCTTATTAATGAGGTTGCCATCTGGCAATAAACGTAAATGTGCGGTTTCGGTTGCTACATCACTCCCCTTCCAAAAACGTCGTCGTCATCTGAAAAATGTGAGTCATGCTTATTCTGCTTCTGCTGGAAAAAACACGGCTTCAATTGTCTATCGAACTGTAACTGGTATTGTTCCAATCAAAATGGTGTACGTCTTTGGATACTGCCATACCAGGTACGGCCCTCTACGGTGCTTTAGGGGTGATCGTATTTTGTCATCTTTAAAGGAATACATGACTGCAACTCGCAAATCCTTCGAACAAACACTGGGTTTTTTCTATTTTGCGATGTTTCGTTGGTTTGATTTGTTCAAATGCTGTCGTAGTTCCTGTATGATGGTTGACTTCGCGACATTTCAACGCCTGCTTTTAAGCCTCGGTGCCATCTCTCGACCAACCCATTTGCCTGGGGGTGGTACTCGTGGTATGGATTTGTTTTGGCTCCCAACATTTCATTAGTTGTTGAGAAATATTACTCTCGAATTGTCGACATAGTCCGTTGGTGATATATTTGGAACACCGAATCTACTTATCCACCCTTTGAGCAATTCTTTGGCTACCGTCTCTGCTGTCATGCCAGTTAAGGGCATGACCTCAATCCATCTTGAAATCTATTGACGCATGTCAAACATTATGTGTAGGCATTCGTGATGGAAAAGGTCCAACGATGTCACATTTATATGTGTCGAGCGTCCGTTCGGTACGGCGAAGTTTCCATGCTCACTCCTCATATGCCTCGCAACTTTGCACTTTTGACAAGCAGGGCAACTTCGTACTCGAGCACGTATATAGGAATTCAGGCCTTTCCAAACGAAGTTCTTGGATATCAGCTTTACGGTCGACCTTGCCAACCATGTACCGCATTAAAGACTATTTGGCGTAATGGTGTTGGGATGTAGGTCGCAGCTCCCGTCGAGTTGTCCCAATTATTTCTAATTCGTCCCTGGATGTATGTTTTTAACTATTTTTAGCGAGAATTCCCATTTAGAATTCTCTTAACCCTCGCTGTTCCCTCTTGAGGTAACCTCTATTCTTGATAGGATATCGGTAACGAAGTTCTCTGCTACACTGACCTGTCTGATGTCCGATGAGACTGACTAGTAAAGTTGAGTTGGCGCGTCTGACAAGGTGAGAGCTTTTTCCCCCATTTTTGGTCGAATGCGTGGACTAACGTTTATGATCAGTAAATATGATAAGCTAGTCCCTTCTAAAAATAGCGGAAATGTCGAATGCCCTGTGTATCGCTATTAGCTCGCGATCGTATCGCGCTATATCGTTTGTCTCTTCGTTGACAATTTCTGCGAAAGAACCAATGGTTGCCATGCACCGTCTACCTATTTGTTGCAACACCGCCGCCCCATAGTGAAATCTGAGGCATCCGTCACTTATGCAACCATGGATCCAGCAACGTGTAGGCTATGTGTGCTACTTTGGCCAATTGCGTCTTCAACTCTTGAAACGCCGGGATTGTTTCCGACGTCCAATTAAGTTTTGTGCGATCTTTCTTCTTACAATGACCCATCATCTTTGTAAAGGTGCTTCGACAGCGGCAGCGTGTGTAAAACCGCGTAAAATTTACCGCCCCCAAAACTGCGTATCTCGGTGACTTCTTGCGGCTGCTTACAATAGAGATGTCCTTAACCTTTCGTGCAAGGATGTTATGCCCTTTTGGGCCACAAGATGACCTATAACTCTACCTCAGCCTGCGCAATTTTGACACGTTTGTCGATATTTATGGCTATACCGAATTCTCTTTAACGTTGAATAACTGTTCGAGATGCGTTTCGTGTTGTTCAGTAAACGTGGACGCGACTAATACGTAATCTAAATATGGAAAGCGAGGGTAAGCTTCTAACGACTTAGTAGATGAACCTTTGAAAGGTTTGGGCGCGCGTTTTCTTAGCCCGAACGTCATGGTATTTGAATTCAAACAACCCAATGAGGTTATAATGGCCGTTTTCGAATGTCTGATGGATTAACTGGAATTGATAGTAGGCTTTTTTTGCAATCTATTACAGAAAACACTGTTTTTCCGTGTAACTAAGAAGGCAAAGCTTTGTATGTCACGAACATGGTAGCTGTCAGCAATGGTATGGGCATCCAACGCTTATAGTCTCCGCATGGCCTCCAAGAGCCATTTGACTTCTTGGCCATGTGCAAAGGACTTGCCCATGTCCCTTTGACTCTGATATATCCCTCTCTCTAACATACTCAAATACCTTTTTCGCTATCTCCAGCTTTTCGGGTTAAAGGCGTTGTACTTTACGCGTTATGGGTGCGCCTTTTGTCTCTGTATAATGCTGAATTGTTGAAGCTTTGCATGTCGATCTCTTTGAATCGTCTGCCTAAATCGGCGTAAGCATTACCAGTTTGTGAAAATTATCTGCGCCTCTGATCGTAGCGGTATTTTCCAGCAGTTTTGTGATTTGGAAACTGTGCGTAGGTTGGTCTTTTGATCTATTAACTTTTATTTTTTACGTCTACTAAAATGTTAAAATATGCAAAGAAGTCTGCCCCTATGATTGGCCGCGAGACATCGACTACTATGAATACCCATCTGAATTTTTTGGGGAAGCCTAGATCACTGTGTGAAGCTTTCTTCCATACGTATTTGACTATTGTTTGCTGCCACTCATAGGCGGATCATACCTAATGGCTTTTTGGGTTTCAGCTCAGAGCCCCGTGGATGCAAAGGGCCCCCCAGCCACCAATAAAAATCAAAGACGAATGCCCTACAAGACGCACTGATATTTTACTACCCACTCACATTATTTTACTACTACAAACACTAGACGGCCAGAACCGTTGAAACGGTTAAGTGCCAACTAAGTAAGTACTCACCCTTATAATTGACAGTGCTGATCCTGTTGCTGATATAAACATTGATACTTGACTTAATATAGTCCATTGTTTACTATATAGTTTGGCAGCTTAATTCGAGGTTATGTTGCGAATAGAGTGGAAGGCACTCGCAGGCCGTGAAAATAGGCACTCGAATGGAGTGGAATGAAGAACAGTAGGAAGACCAGAGTTGCATTGGATCAATCATTGTATCAATATTAAAGATAAATTTCGAAAAAATAATTAAATACTTGAGTATAAGCAAAGTTTTCTTTCCAATTACTGCATTAAGGTGTGTCCTAGATGCTATATATTCTAAAATTATAACATTTTATGTCTGTTTAAAAATTTAACTTCAATTTCCCTAAGATTTCCGTAATATGGCCATTAGTCATGTTTGTGTGTGTGTGCAAATTTCGACGTCATGTATTTGAATTCAAACAACCCAAATGAGGTTATAATGGCCGTTTCGGAATGTCTGATGGATTAACTGGAATTGGATAGTAGGCTTTTTTTGCAATCTATTACAGAAAACAATGTTTTTCCGTGTAACTAAGAAGCAAAGCTTTGTATGTCACGAACATGGTAGCTGTCAGCAATGGTATTGGCATCCAAACGCTTATAGTCTCCGCATGGCCTCCAAGAGCCATTTGACTTCTTGGCCATGTGCAAAGGACTTGCCCATTGTCCCTTTGACCTCTGATATATCCCTCTCTCTAAACATACTCAAATACCTTTTCGCTATCTCCAGCTTTCGGGTTAAAGGCGTTGTACTTTACGCGTTATGGGTGCGCCTTTTTGTCTCTGTATAATGCTGAATTGTTGAAGCTTTGCATGTCGATCTCTTTGAATCGTCTGCCTAAATCGGCGTAAAGCATTACCAGTTTGTGAAAATTATCTGCGCCTCTGATCGTAGCGGTATTTTCCAGCAGTTTTGGTGATTTGGAAAACTGTGCGTAGGTTGGTCTTTTGATCTATTAAACTTTTATTTTTTACGTCTACTAAAATGTTAAAATTATGCAAAAAGTCTGCCCCTATGATTGGCCGCGAGACATCGACTACTATGAATACCCATCTGAATTTTTTGGGGAAGCCTAGATCAACTGTGTGAAGCTTTCTTCCATACGTATTTGACTATTGTTTGCTGCCACTCATAGGCGGATCTACCTAATGGCTTTTGGGTTTCAGCTCAGAGCCCCGTGGATGCAAAGGGCCCCCAGCCACCAATAAAAATCAAAGACGAATGCCCTACAAGACGCACTGATATTTTACTACCCCACTCACATTATTTTACTACTACAAAACACTAGACGGCCAGAACCGTTGAAACGGTTAAGTGCCAACTAAGTAAGTACTCACACTTATAATTGACAGTGCTGATCCTGTGCTGATATAAACATTGATACTGACTTAATATAGTCCATTGTTTACTATATAGTTTGGCAGCTTAATTCGAGGTTATGTTGCGAATAGAGTGGAAGGCACTCGCAGGCCGTGAAAATAGGCACTCGAATGGAGTGGAATGAAGAACAGTAGGAAGACCAGAGTTGCATTGGATCAATCATTGTATCAATATTAAAGATAAATTTCGAAAAAATAATTAAATACTTGAGTATAAGCAAAGATTTTCTTTCAATTACTGCAATTAAGGTGTCCTAGATGCTATATATTCTAAAATTATAACATTTTATGTCTGTTTAAAAATTTAACTTCAATTTCCCTAAGATTTCCGTAATATGGCCATTAGTGATGTTTGTGTGTGTGTGCAAATTTTGAGCGATCAGCTGTTAGTTGCGCTACTTGGTAAAGTTTACAATGATATAGTCCTTTTGTTTGCACACGTATGCGAACGTTACTTGTAACGAAAAAAAAATCGTAAGTTTGGCAACTAAAGTCGATCAACTCGTGTGCGCGGCCATCAAACGAATGGGGAATACACCTGCCACTTCGCTTGCCTATAGACGGTGTATTTTATAGCGTGCGTGTGTATTGCGTATACGTTTTGGGGACTCCCCGTAGATCAAGAATTTAGTTCATGCTTGTCTTCAAAATGCAAAAATAAACAAAAACTTGCTGTGTGCTGCTTATAAAGTGACTATATAACTTTAAAGTGTAGTGTAACGATTCTGCGACTAGCGTGTAAAGGTTTCCTGATTTTAGTAGGTAAGCGTAAATAAACAATATTAATTGTAAAATCACGATATTTTTTTGTAAAGTGAACTCTTTAACGATTATCATAGTTGGGAGCAGTGCACTAAATTTTGAGTGCAATACGCTTCCATTGGAATTACATTATATTGACAAAATTTTAGTGCGCACTATTTTTTTCCAATATCGTGGTAATGCAGCCTTTCTTCACTACGACTAAAATATTTTTTGCAGTCATTTTATTATTCACTACCAATAACTTGAGGAAGTTATGAAATGTGGGTGGTCTCAGCGTACATGCCCCACGGGGACGTAGCGGGACCACCACCTGCGATACTGGGCGAAATCACCGCTGAAGCAAGGCGGAGAGGTGTTGGCGTGATCATCGGTGCCGATGCTAATGCCCATCATAGCATCTGGGGAAGCTCGGATACCAACACTAGAGGTGAGTCTTTATTTACTTTATTGTAGATGAGGGACTTTGTATAGTAGGTAATAGGGCGAATGACCCGACTTTTATTACTGCGGTAAGGGAAGAGGTCCTGGACCTCACCCTGGTTAGTAGAGAACTGGAAGGTCGGATATCTGGCTGGAGGGTTCTGAACGAGCACTCCTTCTCTGATCACCGATATATTCAGTTCTCGGTGAACGAAGAACGTCCCGGTAAAATATCTTTTAGGAACCCTAAAAGTACTAACTGGGACTTGTGGGAAGCTGGGAGAGCTATTGCCTGCGGCGCCTACCATTAGTTCGAACCTGTCCGAATCTGAGATAGACGTTCTGGTGGAAAACTTCACCTCGACAAGCAATAGCGCCTTTCAGCTGTCCTGCCCATTGAAAATTTACAGGGGGAAGGGCAAGCCGCCCTCATGGTAGGATTCTCTTGACGACCTAAGAGCGTCCAGTCGCCGGATCTTCAACAGAGCCAGGAGGAGTAAATTACCCTCGGACTGGGAGCTCTATAAAGTGAGTCTGGAGATTTATAAATATGAAATAAGGATAGCCAAGCGAGATGCATGGCGAAGCTTCTGAGAAAACGTAGAAGGCTGCAATGAATCCGCGAGGCTTAGAAAATAACTCTCTAGGAATCCCGCTCCTCTGGGGTATCTGCGAGATGATGGTGGGGGACTGGTCGATGAGTAGCGAGGAGTCCCTAAAGCTTTTACTGGACAATCATTTTCCCGATGTCCCAGTTGCGCAGGGATCTTCGCCTGCATGGTCGGCGGTCGTTGGCCATGCAGAAGTGCCTGCCATTCCAATACGGGAAAGTCAAATAACCTGGGCTATAGGGTCGTTCAAGCCCTATAAGTCTCCGGGCCTGGATGGAATGATTCCTGCGCAACTTCAAAAGTATTTGGGGATTTCCTGCCGCTGGTTCGCCATCATCTATACTAACTGCCTCAGGCTTAACTATATCCCGAAGTCTTGGCACACGGTTAGGGTTATTTTCATTCCGAAGGCCGGCAGAAGCTCTCATGTATCACCTAAGGATTTCAGGCCGATCAGTCTCTCGTCGTTTCTTCTTAAGACGTTTGAGCGGTTGATTGAACTGTATCTACGGGAAAGGATACCTCGGGGGTTACTGTCGACTTCACAGCATGCGTACTGCAAAGACAGATCGACGGAAACGGCTCTCCATTCGATTGTATAGTAAATAGAGTGGTCCGTAGAACACAAAGCGTATGCTCTGGGTGTCTTTCTAGACATCGAGGGGGCTTTTAACAATGCCTTACCGGGGGCAATCGAAATAGCTCTGGTGGGTTTAGGAGTCGAGGCGGCTCTGGTTTAATTTATTAGCAAACTTCTATGCGGCAGAATTGTCGCAGCGGAGTGAGGAGGGGCCATAATTAAGAGGAAGGTGTGCAGGGGTACGCCACAGGGGGTTTCCTATCTCCTCTCCTCTGGGTTGTGGTAGTCAACGAGCTTCTTGTGGAGGTGGAAGCCAATGGTTGTCGGGTGGTTGCCTATGCAGATGACCTCGCTATCCTAGTCAGGGGCAAATTTCTGGGCACCGTGCGCGATGTTCGGCAGGGCTACCTGGATACTGTGGCTAGGTGGGCTGAATCATGTTGATTGGCGGTCAACCCGGAAAAAAACCGAATTGGTTCTTTTCACAAGGAGATATAAGTTGCCCGATTTCATAACTCCTTCGATTGGAGAAGTACCGTTGGTACTTTCTGATAGGGTTAAATATTTGGGGATTATTTTGGACAAGAAACTGTCCTGGCGACCCAATGTGGAAGATAGGGCCAGGAAGGCCGCCATTGCCTTGTACTGCTGCAGAGGGGCTATCGGAAAGAAATGGGACTCTCGTCAAGAGTAGTACACTGGCTTTATGAGATGGTGGTCAAACCGATTCTGCTATATGGGGTGCTGGTCTGGTGGAAAGCACTGGACACGGCGAGGACCTCCAAAATGTTAGTGTCAGTGCAACGGACGGCGCTGATCGGTATCAGTGGCGCTCTCAGAATAACACCTACCTTGGCACTGAACGTCATGCTGAACATATACCCAGTAAATATTGCGGGAAAGGCGGCCGCGGCAAGGTCGTTGGTCAGGCTTCATGATATGAGATATGGACTTTCTGACTGCGGACACTCTAGCCTTTTTACCAGTTTCGACTTTATCCCGGACATAACGGACTATTGTATGCCGATAACTGCCCCTATACAACCTTCACCCCAGTCATTCCAGAGAGAGAGGAGTGGGAAGAGGAATTATCTGGGGCATGGGACCGGTTAACTTGTTCACGGATGGGTCGAAGCTGGATGGAAAGGTTGGTGGGGGAGGTCTTTTGTCAAGAGCTAAATTTAAGCCGCAAGTTTAAGTTGGCTGATCACTGCAGTGTATTCCAAGCGGAAATTGCTGCGATTAAGGATGCGGTGGATGGAATGCTATCCAGTGCTACCACGGTTAGGGAATTTAACATCTACTCAGATAGCCAAGCGGCTATCAAGGCCTTGAGCTCAACTACAGTGCGATCGAGGGTGGTCTGGGAGTGCCTGACCTCGCTTGCGATTGCATCGAATTATTTTACAATTAAGATTATCTGGATCCCGGGCCATAGTGATATCCCGGGTAACTGCCAAGCGGATCTCTTTGCCCACATCGGTACAACTGAACCGGGTGAAGATGGCTGTAGGGATTTCGGGATCCCGCTGGCCACCTGTGGATTGCTCCTCCATAGCTGGGCCTCGAATCAGCTCAGCAAACGTTGGGCGGACACCACGTCTTGCAGGGTAGCAAGATCTTTCTGGCCGAAAGTGGATGGCAGGAGGTCTGGGGTTTTGACAGGGCACTGTCCCATGGATATCCATGCGGTACGTCTCAATATACTGGAAACTCCATCCTGCTGCAGCTGTATGGAGGATGATGAGGTGGAATCACCAAATCACTTTATGCTTTATTTCCCAGCTTTTGCCAGAACTAGGCGAAAGTACTTCGGTCGCGACTCACTTGGATCTCCCGAGGATTTATCCAAAGTTGAGATCGGTATCATTCGGAGCTTTATCGTTGCTACCCAACGATTCTCTAAGTAACTAGATCTAAGTCACCGTTATTTTTGGTGTATGTGGTATCACAACGGACCTTCGTGTTGTCCAAGTGAGCTATCCTGATCAGGGCAGCTACCACCTAACCTATCCAATCCTATCCTAACTTGATTGGTGCGATAATAAGTTCATTTATTGTGTCTTATTGTACAAAATCATTGCAAAAAAAGTTATAATAAATGGAATTAGACGATTTTGTAGTGACAATAGTGTAGTGGATCCGACTTATGTGAGTGAGACTCCTACTATGTCTCGAATTTTGAAAAGAGACAGTGAAGCTCCATGGAATATTCAGAACAAAGCAAAGGCAATTGCATCAACTTGGTAAGTAAATCTAGTTATAAGTGTTCTCTGTAATTGCTGTAAGGGTGGATGGGAATTCGAATTATTGCCAGCTCTACAAGGAACCAAATATCTGTAGAGGCTAGCGATTTTGATTTTTGAAATAATCGGTAGCGCCAACCATCTCTTCAACAATTTACGTTTATAGAAAATGCGGTGGCTTCAACCGAACAAATCGACAGGAGTTGTTAACAAAATTATTCCTCATCCAGCGGTTCGGGTTCATCCGCTCAAAAATTTATTCGCATGTTTTTTCTAATAAATTGTTTTAAATAAAGATAATGTAGTAAAGCTTGGCACAATGCTTTCAGTTGTAATAAAAAGGCTCAGCTACAACAACTCGTTAATAAAAAAATATGCCTTTGGAGAAAGCAAGAGGAGCAAAGTCCACAGGGGAATAAATATCGTTGTCAAAAAAAATTTACGATTTTTGTAGAAAACCTAGAATTGGAAATCGTGACTCTTACGTCTTTTTTGCACTCAGGGCTCAATTTACTTGCAATAGTTTTCGTACAAGTTTTTTTATAAAAAAAATTTAATAGTTTCCTCTTTCCCACTAGGTAATTTCGTTTTCGATCTGAAATAAAACAAAAATGTGTTGGAAATTTTCTGGGTTTCACTCAAATTAGTGAAGAAAAATGTTTGTGCACTAAGTCTACCTATTTTCACTACCAGCTTTTCAATTTTAGTGAACAATTTTTTAGCTTCACTACCACTATTTCTGAGTGAGGCTGCAATTTTTGCTCTCACCAAAGCCGAGAACAAGAAAAAAGTAAATGTACAAAACTACATACTTTTTTTAAAATAGAATATAAAAATGACGATGAAAGATCTAAAAATCTATTATCAAGCGAAAAGGAAAGAAACCTTATCCAAAGAGAACATATTTGCAGAGAGTAAGGAACCCCAACACCAGGAAAAATATATTACTGGTGCAAATAAACAAGTATCGACTACCAACAACCCTCTGATCCAACAGAAAACGATATTAATACTCAACATAAGGACGCTTATATTGAGACTGAAAGAAATTCAGAAAACATTAAATTTGAGTTTGGGAAATATATTGACGTGGGCTCGTGGCCAATGTCACTAAATAATGACTTCATTAATCACGTCCTCATGAAATGACAGATTTTCAAAATAAAGATCCAGAAAATAAATATCCAGCTTCAACAAAAAAATATAAAGATCAAAATAGATCATTTTCAGGCAGATATTTCATTACGAAAATGAAAAACGACCAATTACTGGAACGACCTTGGTTGTGCTATTCACCCAGCCTTGGGACTATTTTTTGTTTGACTTGCAAACTTTTTTCTAAAACACTTTCTCAATACACAACGGGGGTTTCTGGTTGGAAACACATAGGAACGTCTTTAGAAAATCACGAAAGTTCTAATGAATATAAAATTTCTATGTTAGCTTGGCTGACACAAAGTTGCAACCGAAATTGTAAATTTTTTTGGAGTGGTGCAAAAAATATATGTTTTCTTTTCATTTTCAACCCAGAGGTGGGAATTGTTACATCGTGAAATGCAACTAAAATTTACGTTAAAAAGTTTTGGTTTGGCTTAAATGGTCTTGTCATTATGAGGCGGTCAAAGCTTTAAAAAATCATTGTTCTGAAATTATCATGGCGCAACGATACAAGGTGGCAGCATGGAACAGCTGATTACAAACCTTTTTTATTTGATTTGATACATCAACTTCCGGCGCAGTACGATTTTGACATTTGTCCATCGAATTACAAAAACAAAGTACATGGAATTTTTATTTATGTTTGTAGGTATGTCACCATGCTACCACCTGTATCATTCCGCTATGGAAATTATGAAAATTTTAAAAACTTTTAGCGAAAATGAGAATGAGAAAGCTGATTTCAGAAAAGAGGCATGAAGTTTATTTAATAAACTGGCAAACTCTCATTTCCAATTTTGATCACATTTTGGGAAGACATTTTTTAGAGATTTCATGTAGTAAATAAAAAAATACAGAGCCCTGGCTTAAATATTTGCGAAGGCAATAAATTAATTGTTTCGTTGAAAGAGTTCGTGTACAACATACGACAGCATTCAGATCAGAAGCTAAAGAGTACGGAAAGAAACGCTAAAAAATTAAGTACTAATGTGGAAACAAATTACAGCGACGTTAACAAGAGACAAATTACTTCAAAATTTTCCGATAAGTCTACAGCTAAAGTCTCAGTGTGCGGCGCAGAAAAATTTAAAAGAGCGTGCCTCGTTGCATTGGATAAGCTGATTATGGATTTAAATGAAAGGGGTCAAGTCTATGAGACAACCAGCAAAAAATTAAATTTTTTAATGGATTTGCAGAATAAAAACCAGGAAAGCGTGGATCTGGAAAGTGTACGCAATATTGTAAAATATTATTCAGATGACGTAGATGAAAATTTAGTAAATGAATGCATTCAATTGAAATCATATTTACTACAATCTAAATCAGGCTGCTACACCTCTGTCAGTGAAATTTTATATGCTTATCTATGAAAAGGAATTTTAAAAATTTTTTTGACGTTGCCATCACCAGCTGCGAAGCAGAGCGCTCTTTCTCCGGGATATCATATATTGAAAATAAGTATAGGACAACAATGTCCAACGATCGACTTAATCATTTATCTCTTATTTCTATAAATGCGATCTAACAAAGGATTTAGCAGCTGATGAGCAAATAAAGGAATTCGCTGCATGAAAATGCAGAAAGGTTTTATTTGTAATTTAATATTCTTATTGTCATATTTGTTTTGATAAATAAATGTTTTTTATAAGCTGATTTTTTTCTGATAACTATATACGGCATCACCATAGAAAACAGGGCCCGAGGCACATTAGCCCAGGGCCCCACAATATCAAGATCCGCCCCTGCTGCCACTAACTTCATGGCCGAAGGTTCTACGTTTTTGCTGATTTTTTTGGGTATAACTGATATTTCTGCCCCGGTATCAATTAAATGTTTAAGGCAGTTGTCTTATCACGAATATAAAGACGGCATGAATTTATGTTCTCCGGTTTAGCCGTTCGAATCGGAGTATAAGCACAAAGCTGTCGACACTTCGTTGCCCGATTTCCGAATGTTTGGTGATACCAACATATATTGTTTCCCTATTCCTGCCGTGGTGCAGGTACTGCGCTAGAACGAATCGCATTGGGGCGCGTGCTTTGATACACAATCAATAGCAACCGTAAGCCGCCTTTGTGCGTGCCCGCCAAAGAGCCACAAATGACTTAAACAAATTGTTTTCGCGACAATTATTAGGAGTTAATCCCAGGTGAAACTACGCTTTGCACTAGATGTACAGACAAAAGTGTGACCATTTTATGTATCTGTATTTCTTTTCAGCAGACGCAGCAGTACCAATTCCAAAGACCGGGGTTAGGTTCGAATCCTCTCTGGAGTAAGTGAATGAGGGACAGTGTGGAGTCAGCTATTACCTGCCGCAATAAATAAAGGCTGAAGCCGCAATAAATAAGCCTCCCTGCCGTCGCCGTGGAGGGCGCCGCCTCCAAACTGTGGCTGATTACTTTTTATTTGTACTAATATTGACTAGTGGGGCGGTTGCACTCCCTAGTTTCCATTTTGAATTAAAAGAGGTAGTCACCAATTAAATTATTGGGAAAATGAAACTTTTATTTTTTGCACAACTTAGATAGGCACGTCCGATCACACTCGTGTAAAATTTATTTGTCTTTTTCTCTTTTTTCTTTGTGACGTGGGCTGCAGTTGCATTTGACATGCGCGTTGCCAACTGCCTGCGCCTGTCAAATGCACTTAAGCTCACGTCCCATAGACTA
>JARSSU010003443.1:0-16581 GCA_029619165.1 Eurosta solidaginis | reverse complement strand
TTTGTTTTTACACATGACCGCTCGCGGACAGGCATGTGATATTTTCATTAAAAATAATTAATTTCTTGTATTCCGGCCTTTTAGTTGATATATTCAAGGTATGTTTAAGCTCTAGGCCAATATATACATATGTTTATTAAAATAGAGCAAATGTGTTTAACAATGTATATATATATGTCGAATGGTTTGTCTTGCCAATATTTCGACTTCAATCTGAAGTCATCTTCAGGAACTTATGACTGCAGCAGTCGACCCAGGGTGCAGTCATAAGTTCCTGAAGATGACTTCAGATTGAAGTCGAATATTGGCAAGACAAACCATTCGACAATATATATACATTTTTTAAACACATTTGCTGTATTTTACTAAACATATACATATATATTGGCCTAGAGCTCAAACATACCTTGACTTAAAAAATAATAATTTGCAAGTTAGTTGTTTTTGAAATTTTAATTTGATTAAAATAGTTTATTTAAATTAGTTTTTATTTAATTTGTATTTATTTGTTTTTTAACCGAGCAACCGAGTCCCTGCTCGGGCGCCATGAAATTTACTAATGTTTTTTAGCAAAGAAATTAATAAGGTATTTTAGAGGAGCGCACATTACTTCACACACTCATTAAACTGCATAGAAAATCACTTGAAATTGCCTGTCTCCGTACAAATAAAATGCCGCTGTCACCTATTACTAACAAACTGTAACTTTTACGCCCCGATTCTGAGCGTTACCGGTAAAATAGTACCTAGAACATTATGTAACCGAATATCGTTACCAGTTCTTTTATCCGCGATTCTGGCCCAAGTGGTAACGCTGTCATCACCGAAAACTCACCAGTGTCTGTGGAGAAATTGAAAGGCAGTTTTCTTCGCTTTCACGGTTGCCACTCTGGTCCATTTGGACCAAAAATAGTCCTCCAAACCCATTTGGTCCGCTGTCCTCCCTTTTCTTCAATTTTTGTACTTTTCTTTCTTTTTCACTCAGGTAAAAATTCACAATATTGCCTAAAAATTCGCCACACTTTCCCCCATATAATTTGAATTTATTTCAATGGAACTCTCACCATAAAAAATTGCTTAGTCAATAAAATGGAAATCTCATAATAAAAAATTGCTCAGTCAATAAATGTACCAGAACAATAACATTTCACCTAGGATATAATTAATGCCAGGCATTAAAAAGAAAAGTATTGATGAAATAACCGACTAATAAAAAAAAACTTTTGTTTTATAATAATATTAATAACGGCTAGATATTTCGATCGGTTATACAACACTATGTGAAATATATGAATATAAAAATTGCTTCTCGCCTGTATAGCTTATAGCGAGCACTCTGCCGTGAGCCTAACACTTTCAAAACTTATACAAAGAATTCTATGCATTACTTCTCGTTTGGCACGTTGATATTTAAATCTTTCTCACCCAGCTCAATGAGTTCAAGGATTCCAGGACTATTGTGGTGTCAAGCCACGCAAGGTAATTGAAAATAAGTATCTTGGCACCCGAAATATTTTAACTCGAAGACAGAAGGAAGTAAATGCAAAAGAGATTTGATTTCGGAAGAAATGTTTTGTATAAAATTATTCCCGTAGGTGCTGGCAGAAACTCACACTTACTGAATCTAGGCTCCGATATGAAGTTTAAACGTTGACGGAAAAAGTAAGCATCTATAAAAATAGCACTAACAAAATTGCCTAGTTTCATTTACGATTACTAAGTTTTCCACATAAATAGTTCGGCAACACCAGAACGCAAATTTTGAACCGTTTCTTACTAAGACCTAATTGCACTATACATTTATTTCATTGCAATCAACAACATAATGCTAGAACCAAGGGCTTTGTGACCAAAACTATGTTCACACGTTTGGTTGGTGAAAGACATAGACTTATCCTATGTCAAAATATAGTACCATTTTTTGTGCATGCACATATATTTCTTTGTTCAGCTTGGAAAGCCTTTACTATGTTTAGTAAAATTTATATGGAAACATCTTAAAATTTTGTATTTTATACTAATAAAATAAAACAAAAATGTGGTCCTTTTTTTCGATAAATTTCGGTCCCAAATGAAAACATAGTTTGGTAACCGTGTTCGCTTTACCGAAAATTTCTCACTTGTAGATACGAGGTTAACGAATAAACGGTACGATGTGTATATGCATATTATGCCATGATAAGTTTCTATATAGGTATATTGTAATTTATTCTGTGAAAGTAAATAATGTAAACAAATATATATAGCAAGAGGCAACATTATTATCTTTACTTATTGCGCTTACAGTTCTTTATTTTTCAGTTTTTTCCTTTTTCTAAACAACAGCTGTCGTGTGGTTATTTCGATGTAACCCCCTACTTTTGTGGGTAAAAAGTATCCGGCTACTTTCGCTGAAAGAATACCAAAAGGGTGTAAAAGTTGCCACACGATTTCGTTACCGTGGTGAAGAATGTTGTTACCTCACTAAAATCAGGGCGTTAATCTTCAATTTCTTCCTTTTATCATATTTTTCTTAACTATTAATTTTCAGTTACCTAGCATAAAATTTCCAATGTTCCAGTAAGAAAACGGTAAGAACAATTAATTTACCCATGTCCATATGTGTGTGTATATGCCTATGTACGAAAGATGCGCGGAGATGCGCGCATAAAAGGCATATACATACCGCATGCACATAAGTACAATTGTTACTAAGTAAGCATGCAATTTACGTACATAAGAATTTTAGGTGAGTTGAAATTTAAGACATTATGGTATTCGAAAATAATTCAGTTTTAATATAAGTAGTAAATTTTAAATATTCAAATGCAAAGATACCAGGTTAAAGGTACGTATTTAAAGGTAAGTTATAAAGGTAAGTATTCAATTTTAAGACTTAAGGTAAATATTTATGAATTATATATGTGTATGTATGTATTTCATTTTATTTTACATTTCATTTCAGGTAATGGATTTCTCTTAAGCTAATTATTCATCTTCTTTAACAGAGGCTTTGAGATTATGCCAACGATTATCATCGAGGCAGAGCTCTCACTAGCATCTGGTCTCTGGCGGAGCCAGTAGTGGCTGCCAGTGAGGAAATGGCCTGGGGTAAGCGGCTCTATGTCCGTTGGGTCATTGGATGCCGGCTGAGCGGCCGCGAGATTCAGGCATGCCTCGATGCGGCACAAGAGTGTATGGAATTCCTCGAATGTGAATTTGTGTGGTGAGGCTATCTTTTTGAAGTGGCTTTTGAAGCTTTTCACTCCAGCCTCCCACAGCCCTCCCATATGGGTAGCGCCTGCAGGGATGAAATGTCACGTGAGTGACTGGTGGCTGTATTTTGAGACAGCGTTCTCTCGCGCTTGTGAGATGAAAGTCTTGAATTCTGATCGTAAGGATCGTGACGCTCCGACAAAGTTCGTACCATTGTCGGAGTACATATTTTTTGGGCATCCGCGCCTAGATATGAAACGGGCAAATGCCGCAAGAAATGATGGTGTGCTGAGGTCAGTAGTGGCCTCCAGATGAATTGCTCGTGTGGAAAAACACACGAACAGGCAAACATAGCCTTTGGATAGTCGACACCCTCTGCCGCGGTAACTTTTAATGTCGAAGGGGTCCGGCGAAGTCGACTCCAGTATTCGTGAATGCACGGCTGAATGTCGTGCGTTCGCGAGGGAGAATACCCATAAGTTGGGTCTGAGCACGCTTTCGGTGTATAGTGCAAACTTTGCAATTGTGAATTGTTGCCCTAATCATGGTTTTGATGTTAGGTATCCAGTATTGGGTGCGTATCAGACGTAACATGAGTTGGTTTTCCCCATGCAGACTTTGTTGATGAAACATTAAGACTGTCAGACGGGATAGCCTGCAGTTGTATGGGAGGAGGATGGGTGGCGTTCATTAAAAGCTAAGTCCTTTGACGCCCCGAGTCGCCCTCCTACCCGAATGATGCCATGTTGGTCTAGGTAGGGATTAAGTGAGAGTATTGCACTTTTCCCTTCAATTGGTTTTCCGGCCTTTAATCTTATATTCTGAACTGTAATGTTGTTTCTGATAGATTTTAATTAAAAGTCGTGTAGTGGCCTTAACTTCATCAGGGGAGATTAAGTGCGACATGACATGGAATGAATTTTTTGTTTCGGGGTGAGTTCTTCGGTAGAATCTCATCACATAGGACAGCACTCGTAAAGCCCTTGGTAGGTCAGAAAAGCGTTGGAGAACATCGGTAATATGTACGGTTGTCGTTGCGCAGGTCTTCGCCTTCTTTTCCTCTACGGAGGTGATGTAGTCACTTTCTTGTGCTGGCCATTGGGAAGTGTCTTCTTGCAGCCAAGAAGGTCCCTGCCACCACAACGAATTGTTGACCAACTCAGACGCAGGTAATCCTCTGCTACCTAAATCTGCTGGGTTTGATTCTGAATTTACATGCGACCAGTCGTTATTTCCGACCATGTCGATGATCTTGGTGATCCGATGTGCGACGAAAGTGGACCAAGAACAGGGCGGTTTCCTTATCCATGCGAGGACGATAGTTGAATCCGTCCAAAGGTGGACTTTCACTGGTCCCAATTTGAGATTCCTGAAAATTGATTCGGCGATTTCCGCTAACAGCACGGCTCCGCAAAGTTCCAAACGTGGAAGAGACAGAGTTTCACTGGGGGCTACTCGGGTTTTGGCTAGAAGCAGGTTTGTGCAGATGTCATTATCCGTTTTGACGCGCATGTAAACGGCTGCTGCATAAGCCTTCTCGGATGCGTCACAAAATCCATGGATCTCGATGTCGGTTCCTGGAGAAAAGTTGACCCATCTAGGTATCCTTATTTTATCGATCTCACGTATTGGTCGGTGAAGGTTTTCCATCGTTCCAGCGTACTGGTCGATACTGGTTCGTCCCAAGCGGTGCCTTCTAACCAAATACTTTGCATGAGTATTTTTGCCACAATGACCATTGGTGCCAGCCACCCTAATGGATCGAAAAGTTTGGCGATAGCGGATAGGACTGCTCGTTTGGTGATGTTTTCGCCATTTTCTAGGGTTCCTGCTTTGAAATAAAATACGTCTGAGTGAGCGTTCCATCGTATTCCCATGGGCTTTTACCGAAACTAGCTTCTTCGAACGCTAAGAAATCCTCGCTGAGCAAATCCGTTTTGGGGATGTCCTTTAGAATTTCCTCACAATTTGAGGTCCACTTGCGTAATGGAAAGCCAGCTGAGTGTAAGGCTTCGCGAATCTCGTTTCTTGCTTTGATGGTTGACGCTATTGTGTGTCCTCCAGATAAAACATCATCTACGTACATACTCTCTCTTAGTATGCTAGCCGCTGTAGGGTGTGAATTTGATACGTCGTCAGCCAGTTGTAGGAGCGTTCTTATCGCAAGATATGGAGCGCAGTTCACTCCGAAAGGTAACCGTCTTTAATTCGTAAAGACTAACAGGGTCATTCGGGGAAGTGCGATGCACAATACGTTGAAATTTGGTGTGATTTTCGTTCACCCAAATTTGTCGATACATCTTTTCGATGTCGCTATTGAAGACGAAACGGTATAGTCTCCATCGTAAGATGAGGATGGGTAGATCGGCTTGTAGAACTGGGCCTGGGAGGAGGATATCGTTTAAGCTATAACCGTTGGCCGTGGGGTCGAGGCATTAAATAATACGCGTACCTTTGTAGTGGTGCGAGGTGGGGCAGGAAATAATTATTCGAATAGTCGGATAAGACATTGTTTTTTATTTTGCTCATATGTCCGAGCGTTTCATACTCCGACAACACCCGAACATACTCTCTACCTAAATCTGGGTTTTTTTATTAGTCGTCCCTCGTTCCGGAAGAATTGAGAGCATGCTCGCTTCAGGGACGGTCCTAAATTAATATTGTTAGGGTAATCCTGCCGGAAAGGTAGTGACACGATGTATCTTCAATCTTCATCGCGTTCGTGGTTTCTTTAAACAATTTTTCGCAATACCTCTCCTCCTCGTTTAATATTTTGTTTTTGGGTACATTTTCTACCTCCCAGAAAGCTTTGTGTTGGTTGTCTAACACAACCTCGTTGTAGAAAGACATAACGCTCTTCGTTGGACTCGCTGATTCGATACGACCGGTTAGTATCCAACCGAACACTGTCTCTTGGGCTAAGAGTGTGTTTAGCACATCCTTTTTTTTACCGCTCATTAAAATTTGGGGTATATATGTCTCCGCCAAGTATGAGGTCTACATCTTCGTTGACGTAGAACCTCTTGTCTGCCAAAACCAAGTCTGGGAATGCCTGCATAGCCATTGCGTTGATATGGCAGGATGGCAGATCACCAGTGAGTTTAGCTAAAACGATAACGGGTATAGTCAGGCCAAAGCAGGGATCCACTGGTGAACGTAATTCAATGTTGGATGCTTCTTTCACCGGAGCTGACACCGCATTTGTGATGCCTGAAACCTGGGCATGCATTTTCTTCGCTGGAAAATTGATTCTACGTTTCAGTCTTTCAGATATGAAGGAACATTCAGACCCAGAACCAATTAATGCCCGCGTGGAGAAGTCGGTACCATTATGGTGAATGTGTACGCGAGCAGTTCCTAATAGCACACCTGTGCTGGAATTGGCATGGCAGGATTTGACATTTTGATTCGCAGAGGAAGGTGGTTGTCCCGATTCCTGTCTTCTTCGCGCCTGTGCCGAAGTTGACGGGGTATTATCCGCACCTTTGAAAGGATTGCGGCCATCGTGGTGTGATGGTAGCATGTTCCGCCTACCACACCGTAAGCCCTGGGTTCACACCCCGGGCAAAGCAACATCAAAATTTTAGAAATAAAGTTTTTCAATTAGAAGAAAATTTTTCTAAGCGGGCAGTGTTTGGTAAGCGCTCCGGGTGTATTTCTGCCATGAAAAGCTCTCAGTGAAAACTCATCTGCCTTGCAGATGCCGTTCGGAGTCGGCATAAAACATGTAGGTTCCGTCCGGCCAATTTGTAGGGAAAATCAAGAGGAGCACGACGCAAATTGGAAGAGAAGCTCGGCCTTAGATCTCTTCGGAGGTTATCGCGCCTTACATTTATTTATTATTTATTTGAAAGGATTGCGCACCGCCGGTTGCTGAAGTGTGACCGCATGCAGGAGCGTGTGGTAACGAGAGTGGCATTTGGAACAGTTGTACCACTTGGATATGTCCGTTGTGTGGTCAATGCTCTGCTCCCATAGAGCCAACGCATTTTCAGGTAATTTTGTCGAACATAAATAGATAATAATCGCATCCCAATTTGAAACATCTATATAATGGGTTTTTAAGTATGCCAAAACAATTATTTATGTCGCGCTGTAAGGTTTTAATTGAGCTGCCGCACTCACTATCTATCTTTTTCAGATTAAATAAAATTTGTAGTTGTGAGTTTACGAGAATCCGTTTATTCTCGTATCTCTCACATAGGCTTTTCCAGGCTGTTTCGAAGCCATCATTTGTCAAGGGACATTTCTTTACGATATCCTTTGCCTCACTTGACTTTTTGGTTAAGGTGGAACAACTTTTCTACCGAGCTTAGGCGACAGTTGTTTTTATAGATGGCCGTGAACAGGTCACGAAACGGTGGCCAAGATAGGTAGTCGCCCTTTAATACCTCAGTATCGCAAGCTGGCAGGCGGATACTATGTTCGCGCGCGCGTTCTCCCTCAGGTCGAACTTCCGTATCTTTTTCCTAAAGTCGAGTATCGAATGCAGAGTTACTAGGGGGATCGCAATCAGATGCGGAAAAGTTAGGCATCCTGCCTAAACACCGACTAACATAAGAATGAATTACAAAACTGACATTGATAACTGCGCGAGCTACTACAAACACTTGATAAACAATATGCGGACAGTGATTAACTCCACGTTAAACAGCGAAGACGTGTAAAATAATGTATGTACAGAAATGTCCATGTTTGTTTAATTTTTATGTAAATTCTATTTTTATTTTATGTCTCTGTAATTTGTTTATAGTTCAAAGCCCTGAAGACGGTTACCGTGTGTAACAGAAATATATTGGTAAACTGAAGAAGAAATAATTTTTGGTGTTTTAATACTAAAAATTGGATATAAAGCCGGTTAAACAAATACCTTATTAACAGAAGAAGGTCGCCAAAGGATTTCATTATATATACTATATATATATATATGCTTTATATACCACCATATATATACTTTATACCACCGATCTTTATGAGTTTTTCAGACAACAATATATGCTACATACGTAAGCTTTCGTTGAAATTTGAAGCCTCTAGCTCTTAACAATAGGGCAGTAATTACGAAAAGTTTCTTATCTGAACAATCGGTTGTGGGGGATATATACTATATATAGACCGATCTCATCAATTTTTTCAGACAAAAATATGTGCAATATACGAAAGTATATGGTGAAGTTTGAAGCTTCAATCTGTTAAATTGAGGAAGATATGATAAAATCCTCTTTTTCTGAAAAATCGGTTGTATGGAGGATATATGCTATAGTGGTCCGATCCGGCCGGTTCCGGCAAATATCTAATCGGACACCCAAATACACCGCTCACCAAATTTTACCAAGATATCTCAAAAATTGAGGGACTAGTTTGCATAAAAACAGACAGACGGACACACGGACATGGCTAAATCAACTCAGCTCTTCATCCTGATTATTTCGGTATACTTAATGGTGGGTCTATCTATTTTCCTTAAGGACTTACAATTTAGGGTTTCGTGACGAAATTAATATACCATTTCATTTTCATGAAAGGTATAAAAATATATCCGTAAGCACTTAGCAAATAAGAAAGAAGATTTACTTGAATAAATGAAATTGCTAGTTATACATGTCCAGAGTGTATTTTTCTTTGGCTGAAACACAGCCCATATGGTTTTTCTTTAAGCTCTTGCTTTGTTAGAATTCCAGGGTGCTTTTCCGTAGAATGAATGTATATAATGTTATGTTTGGTTTTACTGGTCTGTAAGTAATTAATTATTATATTAATTTGCTGTCTTCTAGACCAAGTTTAATATTTTTTGTAAAATGTATAATGAATAAAATATGCATTTTTTAAGTAATTATTAATACTGTTTTCCCCTACGAATATTTTCGAAAAAAAATATATATAACATGCGATACACTTTCATCTAAAAAACCCTTGTTATTTTAAGTTAACTCATTTCTGAACTGACCTCGAGCAACTTGCTTACATTTACTTGCAGCAGGTACGTGTTACAATTGTATACAGCCAACGCCTGCCTGAATATGCATGCATGGAGAATTTAACTACACATACATACATATATATATATGTACTTGTAATACCATCTATGAACTTTGTTTTTATACTCAGCTGAGCAGAGCTCACAGAGTATATTAGCTTTGTTCGCATAACGGTAATCAGTAACGGCATAAACTAATCGAGGTAGATATAGACTTCTATATATCAAAATGATCTGGGCGAAAAAGTAAATTCATTTAGCCACGTCCGTTCGTCCGTCCGTCCATAAACACGATAACTTGAGTAAATTTTGAGGTATACTGATGAAATTTGGTAAGTAGATTCCTTGGTGCTCATCTCAGATCGCTATTTAAAATGAATGAAATCGGACTACAACCACGCCCACTTTTTGGATATCGAAAATTTCGAAAAACGAAAAAGTGAGATAATTCATTACCAAAGACGGGTAAAGCGATGAAATTTGGTAGGTGCGTTGACCTTATGACACAAATAGAAAATTCGTAAAATTTTGGGCAATGGGCGTGGCACCGCCCACTTTTAAAAGAAGGTAATTTAAAACTTTTGCAAGCTGTAATTTCGCAGTCGTTAAAGATATCATGATGAAATTTGGCAGGCACATTACTCCTATTACTATACGCGTGCTTAATAAAAATTAGCAAAATCGGATGACGAACACGACCACTTTAAAAAAAATTTTTTAAAGTCAAATTTTAACAAAAATTTAATATCTTTACAGTATATAAGTAAATTATGTCAACATTCAACTCCAGTAATGATATGGTGCAACAAATACAAAAATAAAAGAAAATTTCAAAATGGGCGTGACTCCGCCCTTTGTCATTTAATCGTCTAGAATACTTTTTAGTTACGTCGAGACTTACCCGGATATTTTGGGTGCGCTTGGTGAAGGTAGGGCTGATGACTATTTGGACGCCTGATGATGACTTCGCTTTGAATGGCGATTTTGATGGTGTTACGTCAAGTATTTTCCTTAAGTTGTGCGCAAACTTCTTCAGCTAGTTTCTTCTTGCAACTTACCAAGTATTACTGCGTATAGGTGTACGAACGCTTGATGTTCCTTGCACACAATCGATTGCAAGCCAAGTAGAGCACAGCAGGAGTGGCGTTGGATTAGGTCACTTGGAACTGGATTTTTTCCCCTTTGGACAAACGAAACTTTAATTCACTTTCCTTTGGAATTTTCATATTTAACGAATGTTTAATTACATACAAAATTGAATTATGCTGCTAAATTTGCAGATATTAACATACAGATTATTCACTTTTATTTGTTCACTGAAGCTGTTCACTAAGCTGCAACCAAACCACGATGACTTTAGAAGAAAACGTTGATGATTTGTACAAATTAAAGGCGATAAATTTACAAATTGTGTTAGCCGAAAAAAAAGGATATTGAGTTTGCGAATGGAAAAAATTTGCAAGCTGCGATGCTTCTCACGATATAATAATATCCAATAAGAACGGCCGAAAAGTTATTGTTCAGTGGAGCTGAACTTATGGTTGTGCATGCCAGATGGTAATTTTTGCGCTGTGGCGAATTCATAGTTGGGGGATTTGCGCGTTGCGGTGACCACACGTCTCTTTCAAGTTACATTACGTCGTACAAGTTATACTTCGTGCAATATTCAATTTAAAAGTTGAAGTACGAATAATTATGATATACAGTATATATACATATATACATATGTGTATGAAAAAAATGACAATGCGATACTTAACAATACTCTAAACTTATGTGTATGAAAATATGTAAATGAGAGTGAAATTAAATATTTTGTGGGGACGTGTGGTCGCATGCGTCGCGTGACCATTCTGCCTCCCCCTTGGCGTACTAGGCGCCTAGCATATGTCTTAACTCCCGTAGAGCACGTTGGGCCTCCTCGATAAGGAGCTTGCCAATTTTCCCCTTATAGTTGGCGGTGCGTAAACCGGTAGCGGTGCAACGTATGGTACGATCGGGCACGGTCGATGCTCGTTGGTGGTTCGCGACGGCGTGACTGACGACGGTGGCGCACCGGCTGTGATGTTGCATGCGGGGATTGGCGACGATCCGGGTCCCGATGCAGGAGGGTGTGATGACGCAGCCCACAGAGGTGGCAGCGCTCTATAGGGGTGCATCCATTAGTGGCATGCGATAGGGCTAAGCAGTTCGTGCATTAGTGGTGGGCCCGTGCGATAATGGCGCATTGTGGCGGTTGCATGGCCGTAAATAGATTGCATGTGGATAACGCATGGTGTCGCATGCATAGGCGGCATCGGCGGTAGTCGGGCGGGCTTTCCCGAGTTCGAGGACGTGCTGCTGGCGTTGTCACCTGCGATGCCAAGGAGCGGCGCGTTGCAGGAACTGGAGGGCGCTGGCGATCCATCTGAGGAAGATAGGATAAAATACATGTTAGTCATGTAGATTTTGCGATAGCACAGGGGGTTGGACTGTATTACGTTCTGGGGATGCTACCGAGCCTTGGGGGCCTGAGCCAGGCTCAGAGGTCGGTAGAAAACACAATTTTGTGATGGGCTTGGTGAGCACGCCATTCTGGGTGCGTACGTCGACTACTCGAATATGGCCGTCTCTTCCGAGATGGGTGTCTTCCACGCGTCCTAGGCGCCGTTCGGTAGGGGGTATGTTTTCTTCCTTGATGACTAGAGGTCGCCTTCTCGAGGCGGAGGTTGGGTTGTCCTCCATCTATATCGCTGTGCAGCTCCATGAGATAATCATTCTTCCATCGTTTTCTGAACTGTTGATGTAAAACTTTCAATCGTTAGCAACGGTTAATCGTAGAGAGGTGTTCGTAGTTCGGTTCGGGGATGTAGAGCAGGGGCGCAGCTCACCCGGGGTGATGGCGATGAGGTCGTTGGGGTCTTGAGACAGCTGGGAGATGGGGCGAGAGTTTAAAACCGCCTCTATTCTAACTAATAAAGTAGGGAACTTTTCGAACATGAAGGTGTGGGTCCCGGCGAAAGTTTTAAAGTAGATTTAAATTTTCTGACCGCGGATCCCCATAGACTGCCCATACGGGGAACGCCAGGGGGGATGAATTGCCAGTTGATGCCTTGCGGTGCATACTTCTGGACGACGTCAGACGAGACTTCCCTGAGAAATGATATGAACTCCTTTTCCGTGGCACGCTTAGCTCCTACGAAGGTGGTGTCATTGTCGCTCATCATTTTGCTGGGGTATCCTCGGCGTCCCACGAAGCGGGCAAGGGCGGCGAGAAATGATTGGGTGGTGAGATCGGAACATAATTCCAAGTGGACGGCTTGGTGGCGAAGCAGACAAAGGCGGCTACATAGCCCTTCATTATCTTGGGAGACCGGAGCATAGAAGCCTTTATCTGAAATTGGCCAGCGAAGTCTACACCAGTCAGGTGAAAGTGGGGCGAATCTACATCTTTCGGATATTTATTATTTGTGATCGAATTTGTTGTTTGTGAATGGTGCAGACTTTGCACTGGAAGAGGCATTTTTTCAACTGAGGTTTGAGTCGGGGTGTATAGAACTCCTGCCTCAAAGCTTGTTGCTGTAGGCGAACGTCCGCATGGAGGAAGGTCTCGTGCAGAAACCTTATATAGAGGGCAGTAAATCGAGCATTTTCGGGGAGAATGATGGGATGAAATTCATTGTAGGTCATGTCGGCGTTATTACAGTAATACGCGGATCCGCTAGGCTACGGAGAACTTTGCTGTGGTGTGTATCCAGGTATCAATAGGGTGTCAGCTTACCAACACATGGGGAACAACTACGTTACCCACGGAAGGGTTTCGAGTCCTCTAGGCACGCTCATTGTTCTGGTACGAAGTATCGTTTGGGCCGCGATGATCAGACGCACCGTTTCAGCTCGTTTGAGTTGGGCATGATGATAACGAGATGTGACAGGAGCATCGTTGCAGTGTGAGCTGCATAGAAGTGACCGACGCAGTTATGAACCTCAGAACGACGTATGCAATGAGCGTCGAGCACGCAGAGAGTATTAAGAGGAAAAAACCGATCTCAGGATCATCGTCAGTCTCACCTCAGCGGCCAAGGCAGTGCCTGTGCAACTCGGGTCGGAAGTTCTGTGTGATGGTACACATTGTCTCGGGTCAGAGACGTCGTATGTGTCCAGTCCTACGTGAGTCTGAGATGCCACGTTTGTCTGACCATGCACCATAGCGGTGAGTGATAGCGAGGCTAAATCTGACGGTGCTATCACATCGATCTGAGTTTGCCAAGATCCTGCGTGGTTGTCTTTGCTTCGCACAGTATTCGCCAAGGAATTTACCTACGACATCTATAATACTGCAGCTGTCCAACAGCATGTTATCGCGGTTAGACGGACTGTATGGTTTACGAAAGAGTAAGGGGTGGCTTATTCCAGACCAGGCTATGCATCACGACTTCGGAATGCGTGACACCACTATGTGTTAAGTATTCCTTTTTTACTTAGGCGAGATTGGTTTAGGACTACTGACGACACTAGCTTGCGTCAGTAGACAGGACCACACAGCTCAGGCGTGACAAACTTATTGTGTTTTTGAGGGGGCCATACTTATCCCTGTAGACGACTTTGTAGCTAGGTGAGGCAGACTATGTGTGCCTACGGTGGTATCTTACATGAAAGGGGTCGCACCGAATACGCCCTTTCGGAGGCGTCGCGAGAAGCCATGATTTCGACATACTGATCGGAGAGAGTATTTATCCAACATGGGATCTGAATGGCCTGAGATAATCGCGGGAGTATATTTCACGCGCGAGACTGGCGCACTACACGATTTGATCATAGGTGCGTAGGCGCGTTTTGACTTGCTCATGCAGTCTAGTCGCCGTACTAGCCATACTCTTAGCAGTTGTAGCATCTTCATTTGGATCAGTTTAATGGGCGTCAGCCGACATCCTTCTGGCGGTATCGAAGAGTTTCTGTCAATGGAGGTATGCGAATGTTGCGCACTTCGGAGAGCTAGCAGTGGAGTGCCGGATTTGAGTCACGACGTATTATCGAGCAAGTGTATCCCGTTGAGGGCGTTCCACTGGAATCGACCCGGTTCTTGGCTGGTGCTAGTGCTTTGTCAAACTCGAGAGAGTTGGTTCCAGCAGATCAGGTTCAGCGCACTATTTTTTGGAGGATGTCGGGATGGATGTTTGCAAGTGCTCTTTTTTAGGGGAAAGCCGGCTGAAGTGAGAGCGTCTCTAGCTCTGTTAGGGATTGCTCTGGCTGAATGGAGAAGTCATGACTGCCAGATACGATTTATTCGTCAACATACGTGTCGTCGGACTTTAATATGTGGGTGGTGCGCGCGTGTGGACTGGAGTCGGCTATAGTCGTTGTTACGACGGCTCGTATAGAGTCGCGAATAGCCGGGAAAGCCGCACACAGTGTTACGCCCCTAACGGTGACCGTTTTTAGCTTGTAGTCCTTTATTGGACTTTGTTCGGGGGTTCGGAATATTATCTCGTTGGTAGTCTACGGTCGACTTGGGGTGTAAGAGACATGGGACGGTAACAGTTTTATCTCGACATCGATCGCATTTAAAGACAATATTTATAGTGTTCGCCATATTTCACATAACATAATTACGGAACCGGTCGGCGGGTATGGAGGGTTGTTCGTGGACATAAAACACTCGTTAAGAGAGTGACCAGGACCTAACTTTTTAGAGCGTTTGAATACAGAGCTCTGATCTTTATGTGTGCTTGCTTGTCTGCGACCTGTATCCATGGACTGCGAATAGTGAGAATGAGCACTATAATGGAGCACTATTTACCTCGAGATTCTTGCTTCAAGTGGGGACTGCATTCTTCCCATGTGGCCCAGGGACAGATATCATACTTCGAGATGACCTCAAACGGTACGTATTGCTCCATTGAGATCGCCCTTGTGTGAGAGAGGGTACGTTCCATACCTTGTGATACATGTCGTAGGTGCGTTGTGAGGTAAGGGTGCTACCTACGGGTGGGATTAGACTACGTGGTTCGAGTGTTGGCTGCGGGATTCGAGATATGCTGGCGTGGAAGAGGAAGCCGGCACCATGTGATCAACGCTCATGCTGTCCTAATTGGTGAGTGCATAGGTATGTAATCTCTCGCATAGTGGTGATCTGGTGCAGGGTGTGACGCGATTTGTGCGGCGTGGAATTGTCATTGCGATTATATGCCAAAGGTAGGCTGTCGGAGCGTGGTGGTAACGAGCGCATGCAGTTTACTCATGCCCAGACACCGTAGGTAGAGTGTCAGACACCACCCTTCTTTCGGGGATTTGGCGCTTAGAAATCAGCCACATATGGATGTTCTCGTGCTAAGGCAACGTGGGAGGAGATTTTCCTCGCTGCATCTAGCATTATTTGGGGAATGAGGTCGCTGCCTAAAACCAGATCGATTTGGGAGGGGTTTTGACAATCTTGGTCGTATAATTTTAGATGCGACCATTTACGATTTTGCTCGTGGGTAAGTTGCGGGGTTGGGAGTAACCTTGTGAGCTTGGGTAACACTATTGCCTGGGCCTTTATTTTCACCTTGTGGTCATTGGAGACTAGGGTCAGTAAGCACAACTTGTTGGAGGTTTGTACCACTCAGCCTCCCATGCTCGATATTTCAAATAGGGAGTAGGAATATGGAAGGCCTGGCTTGGTCTGAGCTTTTGAAGAGATGAAGCTACGCTCTGACCCTTGATTCACTAAGGCTCTGAGCCTGAAGCAGTCCCCTCGGTGTTCTACCGACACTATCGCTGTGGGGAGGATGATTTGGATATCATTTTCTGCAACGCCTTCTTTTTGTAAAACAAAGTGAGAATCTTTACTTTTTGTGTTTTTATCAATAATCCTATTTATTACTTTTCACTCTTCTTTTGGATTACCTTTGGATTTACAGTATTTCCTGGATATAAGTACCGTAGAAAATGCACGAGAATGCGTGCTTATAAGCGGGGAGTGCTTATATAGAAAGCCCGCTTATAAGCACTGACGACGCTTATATCCAAGTCCTGCTTATAAGCACTAACTATGCTTATATTGAAATCCCCAATTACCAGTGCCTCTAACACATCCAATTTAAAAAGGAACAACTGAGAATTTCATTTATTTATTTATTTTGTATCATTCATTGGATTTTACATATGCATATGATGTATGTACGAACTCGTTAATTATTTTTAAAAAAAGTCTGTAATTTTCGACTGAATGTTCAAATTAGCGAGTTCGAAATAGTATTGATCAATTTTATCGATCTCGAGCATAAATTTATTTGTAGGCATAAGTGCCCTACGGATAGTGTCAATGGAATCAATGACTTCCTTACGGCTTGGAATACTCTCTGCAACACTATTACAAGGTTCATCATCGGACGATTCTTCTATTATTCTGTTATTTTTTCTCATCGTCTTTCTCAACAACAAGCGAA